>JAWDEX010194055.1:0-12329 GCA_035221805.1 Trichilia hirta
TTTCACTCGAAGTAGAACTTAATAAATAACATAAACATATACTAAAATGAATATCAAAATCTTAATCAACAAATAATATTTATATACTCCTATAAACTTGCTTACACCAAAATAGTCTAAATATGAGTAATGAATAGTTTTACAACTCAGAACAAGTCAACTTATCCACGATATGGCAAATAAAAATGCTGTTCCCATTTGATTTTGTTTGATTTGATTTGTACATCCGTTGCATGGGATAATGAATAGTCGTATGGTTTATTCGCATGCTTTGAATTATTTGATTCCTTCGATATCAATTTGAAAATATGAATACAAGCAATCAATCCTCTATCACATTATTCTCAATTTATTTATTTATTTTCTTTTTTTAATTTTAATTTATATATAAATTAAGATAAAATTTTGGGTATGCAAAAATTTTTCTTTTAAAAAAATTAACATCAGTTCAAATTGACTCTTTCTCTTTTCTTATATCCAAGCTTAATTGAAAAAGCAAATACAATATTTAATTTTTTTGTCAAATAATTAAATAAATAAAGCATTTAAAATTAAAAAAAATAAGAATAAAAAATTATGTAATTATAAAATAGTTATAGAGAAATTTTAAAAAATCCACCAATTAAAAAATGAACAATACATTAAAAAAAGTTACCCATTATTTTATTTTGTATCAATGTTATTATTATTGGAAGAGAATTTCAAATTTTTTAAAAGGATTATGTTACGTAATATTTATATTGGGGGTTATGCTGCGGTCCAATTGAATGTGGATATTTTTTTAATATTTTATTATAACTTCCAATTCTTTTGTTATAACTTTTAAAATTTTTATTATAATTCCCATTTTATATAAAATATAACAAAAGTAAAAAATTGAAATAAAAAATTTTTAAAATTAAAAAAATATATATCGTTGGTTTGTATGCACCACAAGTTTCCCTTCTATTATTTCTCAAAGATTTAAATTCCACTAAATGAAATTATAAAGAATCTCATCACGCTATCCAACTAAGAGAGTGTCTTCTTCATTATTCTTATTAATGAAAAATTTTTTAAAATAAAAATCAATGAAAATGTTTAGTATATTTTATGAAAATAAGTAAAGTAGTTATTTAAAAAAAATTTGAAATATTCGAATTAAATTTAAATATATATATTTGCAAATAATAAAAAGTAATGCAAATTGTTTTCATATTTTCATTAAAAAATAAAAATATGTTTTTATTTTTAAAAATAAAATTTATACATCATGCCTTGAATACATAGACAACTTTAAGATTTCATCAAATTTATATTTTAATATATTATTTTTAAAAGATTAATGTTATTCATTCCAAATTTTCTATCAAAAAATGTATCTCAAATAAAATGACATGTATTTATTAAATAATAAAATAATGCAATAAAAAACTTTAAAAATTATAAAAAAATTCATATAACACCTCATTTAAAATGCATTTTAAGATGAAAATTTTACAATAAGTATCGTTATTATTTTTAAAAATACCTACAAAACTCTAATTTATTAAATTAATTCATGAATTTTGAGAAAAATAATTGTAAGATGATATGTTTAACTCTTAAAATAATTATAATTAAAAAGGTATTTTTATAATTATAATAAAAAATAATAAAAATCTAAAAATGCAAAATTTTTTAACATTGGGGTTTGTCTAAATATTTTTAAATTTGTAAGATTAAATTATATATTTAATTAAAAATTAGAGGTGTGTTATCTTTTCCCTTTTAATAAATTAGTTCTTAAAATTTGAAAAATTAATAAACTAGTTCCCATTTCAGGTATTTATATGAGGACCAATCTGTTAAAATTTGTAAAACAATGTCTTTAAATGTTATTTAAGTAAAATTAGGTACTAAAATGTTGTTACCCCTATCTTTAACTTTTAACTTAGGAGGCTGTTTCTTGAAAGAGGGATCAAATAAACGGTACAATCGACGTCCATAAAGGCTTTGTCACATGAGAGGATGTTTCAAGTGTACGCGTGGTTTATCCCTTCTTCCTTAGTTCACATCCCACCGTTTTGACAAAGATTTGACAATGAGAATTATCAAATCAGTCCTCAAATTTATAAAAATAACAACTTAATACACAAATTTGTGACTTATGTCAAATGCATAAAACTCTTTTCAAGAAATTAAGCTCATTTATAATATTTTAAATAATAGTATTAAAATTATCAAAATGAATTATATGATTTTCAGGATAAAATACAAAAAACAAACAGACATTAAGAGAGAAAATATTCTCTTCTTAAAGTTGAAGGGGTTAATAGTTGATAAAAGAAAAATTATGAGGTCAAAATTAAAAAATATAAAAATATGAAGGTTATATATTTAAATTGTAACTCTAAAAGCATGAGTGTCTGTCTTAGCAACCAAGATTATACATTTCCAGTCATCCATTGGAACAACCTCTATCGTATCTATGCAAATTAAGGTATTTATTTTGTCCCAAATTTTAGCCTGTGCTGTAGTGTGAGGGTTATATTTGATATAATTAATTTTTATTTAGTTTTAGAAAAAAAATATTAAATATATTTATTAATATTAATTTTAAATGAAATTCACTCGTATTTTAATTAAAATAAAAAATAACAAACACACCCCTAAAATTTAATTAAATATATATTAATTTTATTGTTTTCGATAATATTATCTATAATTAAAAATATACTATTATAATTATTACGAAAAATGAAAAATTATTCAGATTAATATAATTTTTTAATAAATTAAATTTTATGTGAGTAGGTACGGTGCTGGCAATAAATTATCTTTCTGAAAAAATAAAAAAAAATAAAAATTATTGGTATGCTGAGTATAATACAATGTAATAAACTGAATAATTGAGTTCCAAGCTCCAACAGTAGTGGAAATGAATGTGGCAGGTGGGATTGTGCTATGTCCACTGAATCATCTAAAATGTTGGATTATTTATACTTGATGGATATATAAATTTCAAATTATAAAAAAAATATAAATGCAAAATATATGTGAATTATTTTATAAAATAAAATTTTAAACAAGCACGAGATTGTAAATTTTTTAAATTCTAAACGTCAAAGTTTTCACAAAGAATTTTTTTTTTTTTTTATTTATTTATCATAACTCTTTTGATAATAAAATGTCAGAATATTACCTTATTTATAATTATATTTAAAAATTATAACTTAATAGATATATAAAACTCTAAATAATTAAATAACTTATACTATTTATTTTTAATCGGCTCATTATTAAACAAAAATAAAATTCTAACTTTTACACCTTTAAAAAATCATACTTTTATAATAAATTAAACGTATCATTTATTTAACTTTAATTAAATTAATTTTAATAATAGCATATAATAAATAATTGAAACATATTTGGCCCTCCTAATATTGGAATAAAAACCAACATACAAATCGTATAAAGGGAAAAGAAAAAATGACAAGTTCTAATCTTGCTTACAATGACCGAATACCCATTAATTACAGTTTTCTTACTTCTATTAAAATAGCTTGATAGAATTTAATTATATTTTTAATCATTTATTTATATTAAAATCGAATGTGAGTGACCGTTTAAAAGAATAGCTCGTTCGGAGTACTGTAAACACAGTTGAACACTTGAACTTTTCAAAGCATTTGCTAGCATGGAATATGTTTAAGAATGCGGCATATGGTTGTGTTATGTCTATTGAATCATCCCATAAGTCTGCTTATGAATGTAAGCTTTTTCAAGTGAACCCAAGGGACCAAAATACTTGGTTTTGATTTATGATTTCAATGGATTTGATGAAATGACTATTAGAAATCAAAAGAAACGACGCTGCTGCCTTTCTAGCCTTTGTCCCTACCAAGTTTCATAAATTTTCGGTTTAGTTGTCTCTTTTCATGGATTTAGTTGTTTACAGTCATACTGTGTGTGATATTGGCTACAAAAAGAATGATGACATTGCCAATTTGCAAACTATCATTTTTCTCTTACCTTTTAGTCTATTATATTATTATTCTCTATTTTTTAAAATTTCTTTAATATATTTTAATTTTTTATTTTGTCATCGTAAATTATAAATTTTGATTTAATTTAATTTAAACTTTTAAGAGCTGAAAGATAAGAAAGAATCAGATAATCTATTAAAAAATAAAAAAAAATAGAGTATTAGACCTAAGAATATAATTGAATCGAGTCAAATTAAGTTGATATAATAAATTGATCGAACTCAAATTAGCTTAAAAGTTCGAAGCTTGAACTAGACTCAAATTCGATCGAATTTATATTATTCTACACTTATTAATACTACCATACCCTCGTTAATAGATTTCACACGTGACAAATATCATAAACTATTAAAATATACTTTATATCCTAGAATATATTTCTTAAACTTGTAAGGCATATATATATATATATATATATATATGCAATTTAAATTATTTTAAATAAATGTCATCATCATACAAACAAGTGATTTCTTCAAGACCCTTAAATAACATTAATTAGAAATATAAAGTATTTCATTTACAAATTATTTAAAATATCTCATTTGAAAATCTATTACAACTCATAAATAATGAAATATACAGTAGTTCTTAACTTTTTCATTAGACTTAAATGACAATAAAATGAGTTAATTTTAAGAAATATACCTAAGAGTTTTAAACCTCTAGCGATCACTACTGCTAGCTAATCTCTCCCTCTACTCGTTATCACTTGAAATCGAAATATGAGGAGTAAGTATACAAGAGTATACTCCATGAGTGTGTGTGTGTGTGTATCCTCAACGTTTATTCTCGTCAAGAGCAAATTTAAACCGTTAGTGGCTTTTTTTTTTAAATATAAAACTAATTTAAGTTTAGTAAAATAATAAACATACATTGTCAAATAAAAGTCATGAACATTTTATAAAAACTGCCTATTACTAACATTAGCCTCGAGTAGAACATGAATCTACATGTATTCATCCTTGGTAATCTCACCTAATGGGCTACTCCACAAATGAGATCATAGACTTTTTTATGGCATCTCACCAATGCACCTACTTACCTAAGACTGCTATTATCTTGGTTTGTCCTTAGGTTACTTAAACTCTATAAATATAAATGACTCTTTGGCCATTATCATTATCATAAATCAAATTCAAACAAATCATTAAATCTAATATCAAAATCAAAAATATGCATATAGTCATCAAATTTACTTCATATTACCAAAATATAAGTATCAAAATTGGTCTCGGGCCATATATACAAAATCAATACACACATTCAACGGGCCATTTATGTTAGTTTCAAAATAATAATAAAATAAATTATTTTTCTATTCATAAAATAAATAAGTTTTATAAAATATTTTTAAAATATTTAAATAAAAATAAATCTACTCACAAGTAGGAAGGGTAAGTACTCTCTTTCTAACACTCATAGCTTGAGTCTTCATTTAGGGCACTATCGACACCTATTACATTCATATTAATATACATATTAATTTTTATATTTAATTAACACTGATAATATCTACATGCAATGATAATGTTTATTAACTCGAGTTTTCTAAATCAACACACCATATCGAAGTTAGATTTAATAATGACTATTTAACTAATTTTTATGAACGAAATTTCATGGCATTTTTCTCATTATCATTCTATCCATGACTAAACTCAATTTCCTAATAAAACAAATAATTATAGTCTTTTAAATTCGATTCAATTTTCATAGGATGTTTAACAACCTATGATCAACTCAATATCAATATATTCGACCTATAAATATTATATCCTGACTCAATTTATCAAAATTAACCAAATTTTTTTAATTTTTTTATATGAATAGTAAATTTTAGATTTTAAATTTGATAATTCTACAAATTAATACTTGAAATGCATTAGAAATCATACCAATGAAATGATTATAACCTAAGAAAGCTAAATTATTAGTTGATTATAGAAACCCCCAAATTTGTTTTCAAACCCTAGCTTTTCTTATTATTAAATCTTATCTAATTCATGAAAATGATTATAATAGCAACTTCAAAACAATGATTTGATGTCATTTAAAGTGAGAAATTGAAAGAAATTAGAAGAATTAATGAAAGAAAGTGTTGGGATCGGAGAGAGAAATGAGAGGGAGAGAAACATGAAAGGGGAAGAGGAGAAGAAATAAGAAACTTCTGAGTTTTGTAAGTATATATAGTGGGGGATGAAATGTTCAAATTGCCACTGAGTATACAGAAGATATAATATTCTAAAGAAAGTCAAAATGGTCATTTTATACATACGTCAGTCAATTAACGAAGAGGTCTTGGTTAACTGTCATATTGAGATATTTAAAAGACATATAACTTTTCAATCTCGATCGACTAAGAGGCTTGTCTTAGTCGATCAACTAAGACATCTCAGTCTACCGATAAACTATTTTGATTGACCGTCTTAATGAAGTAAAAAGTGAGGCAAAATTAGGATGGATGACAGTTGATCAATTGAGTCATTTTAATCAATCGTCTTGTAAGGAAAAATTTAGACAGAAAGCCTAAAAACATCAATCAATTGATAGGGGTGTCTCAGTTGATTGACATGTGAAGAAAAATTTAGTAGAACACTTACAAATGTCGTCGACCAACAAGGGAGTCTCAATTGATAAATTTACCATTTTAAATAAAAAATTTTGAGTTCTAATAGTTATTAAATTAAAAAATATTATTCGAGTCTACTTGAAAATAATACTAACATTTATTATCATTTATGTCCCTATGATTATAACTTCAAAACACCGCCTTTATCAAGCTATATTTCAAGAAGAACCATTTAGCCTTATTATTGTGTCAAATGTCTATCATTTAAGCATATGTATACTTATGAATATAATAAAAATGATCATATTAACAATAAGTTGAATGAACAGGGCTCACAGATATGCAAAATATAAGGGTTACTGTTTTGGTCAAATAATTAAGAGACTGATCTTGGGCATTATTGATTGAAGACATGAAGATTGGTGACCTCTCACAGCCTATAAACATAAGGAAACCTAAGACTTATGTCAGCTATTCAATAAAAGAACTTCGATGCCTAAGTCAGCGGATGGTCAGATAATGGTAAAGAAAGGAGAGAAATAAAGGAAGATAAGTAAAAAAAATTGTTTTCGAGTTACCACTCAGATTATGAAAGCTTGAGAGGTAGAGAAAATGGTGAATAGTCGTTGCCAAGGTTAATGGATGTTAATTTTTCTCACGTTGGACTTGACTCTCCCTTTAAGATTGGCCATCACAAAATGGGAGTAATAAGTGACATGTAATAGAAGGTTAGAGTATGTTGTAAGGTGACTTATTATAAGACTTGTTGACTACCAAGGAATTATTGCACTATCCTTCTACTGTTTTAATAGCTTATAAGTAAAGAGTTATTTATGAATGGTTGTGTTATATTGATACGGAGAAATGATACATTTATAATGCTTGACACATGGTCTTCACTATAATACTCTTATTTTTGACATTATTAATCTACGATTGCAAAAGATAAGTTAGAAAAAAGGGCACCTTACTCGATTAAAAGGATGTTAAGGCCCTGTTCAAGCATTCCTCTAGGCAATGTATAATATTTTTGATACCCAGTTAGGGTATATTAAGCTAATAAGGCTCTAGCCTTAGAAACATGATACTTAAATAGGTTTTGATCCCTGATCATGTGGTGAAAATGATAACATAATCAAGATGATGATATGGACAAGTGTTCAACTCCATCAATAAAAAATAGTCCTATAGTAATGCCTTGATTCTCAAGTCAAAGTTTTTAACTAATTTTGTAGATACCACATGGATCCCCAACGATACTTGATTCGACTCAATTAAATTTGAATATTTATTTTCTTAAATTATTATTATAAAAATTAAATTTACTCTACTCAACTATGTTCGATTACATTCTAGTAGATACTCGATTAGGCTCGTGAGTCTAATGAGTCTAATGATTTGAGTATTATTATACTCAAAATCAACTTAAAGAGCCACTTAAGTTACTCAAACTTGAATTTGAGTTGACTATTACCAAATAAAATTTGAAATTTACTAAATTAGGTTTGAGTAACTCACTAGTACCTTGGCTCATTTAAATCAATAATTAGACCAAAAATAGGAGAAAAAAGTATTTTATCTTATTGCAAAGAAACAACCAAATTATAAATAATGATAATGAATTTTAGGATATTTATGAAAATGTGCTGGTTTTGCTCAATTTTTAAAGCATATACTTCAACCTATTTAATGTAATTGGTTTTGCTTACAAACAAATGTCTATAAATATCAAGCCACTTTATTTTTTCTTGAAATTAAAAAGTCAATCAATCGCTCTTAGTTATAATTTCAAAAAATATTTTCTTTAATTTTAATTTAAGCATAAATAAAAATAGAGTGCGTGAATTCGTAAAAATAAAATAAATAAAAAAAGAAACACTTATCTTTAATTAAATTTTACAACATTCATTACAATACCATATTTAAATCTCGCATAATATAATTACAGAGATTTTTTAGTGTTTATATGTATAAATATGTATAATATAAATTAATAAATCAATAAGAATAATTCTAATACTAATTATAAATGTGAAACCACAGTTACAATTTATTAATTTTTAACAATTTAAGTAATATAATAATTCCCACGTGTCCCTTTGTTTTTTCGACGTTCCACAAACAAATGAAAACGACATTCCTTGTAGAAAGAAGTTCGGCGTTAGAGGGATTGTCGCCCTGCTTGTTTCACCAATACTCCAAACGACGTGTCGGTCATTCTGGTTCATTCAACAAGAATTAGGTGATAATTAATTAATACTTATTTTGGTTACGTAAACAAATTTTCTCACTTAATTATCTACAACAGTATACAATTTCTTTTTATTTTTTAATCTGAAACCAATAATTCTTAATAAAAAATTTGCATGCTTAATATATATTCATTAATTAAATTGAGATATTTTATTAAATTATTAAGTAATATTCGCATGCTTAAATATTAATTAATCAAATGATAATATTTGTATGTGGGAATTCTTAAATTGAAATGAATTTACTACTACTGACCACATTCCAGCCTTCAGGGCCGTTTATAGAAAGCTTTATATTACATCGATATAAACGTTAATCCTCTAAAATTCTATTCAAATTTCCTCTTTTTTATTTTTTATTTAAATTATAAAATTCTTTTATAACACTCTATCAATTTCTAATGAAACCTGCATTTTTTTTTTACTTCTTTATAAATTTTAGTATTAATTAAAATTTTTATTATTTTATGATAAAGTTTCTAAATTAAAATACGTATTTTTTTTTAAATTTTCTAATTTTTAATAAAATACATGACAGTTATTTAATTTTTAGCATGAATTAAAATTTATTTCTGCAAGATCGACTTTCATAGTTATTTTCTCTATTAATTTAAAATTTTTCAAGATTTACTTTCATAATTATTTTACTAAATTTGCTGAAGAAGAAGAGATATGTTTCTTTAATTTAGGATTTAAGAATATATAGTTTTAAGATAATTAAAATTTAAAATAAGTAATAAATAATATTCAGTATGAAAGTTTTTAGAACTACTAAAATTAGTGTAAATTTAATTAGATTTATCTTATGTTTGTGTAATTTTAATTAATATTAAAATTGTAAGTTAAAAAAAAAAAAAAAAGGGTTAAATGAAGATTTTATAGAAGTCAGAACAGCACCACTTTTTATGTCCTATATTAGTCGGGGTGATTTTATGATCCAACCCATTCTAAAAATCAATTGTATACAAACACTACACTAATTCTTAAGTACACTCCAACGTTTAAAATGGAGTGAGCCCATTTTATAAATAGCAGTCATGATTCTTATGGACACCCTAAGGAGGGAATTGTCTTAGCCCATTTACAAAATAGAGTGTGTTAGTATAATGTTAGGGTGGCAAAATGTAGAATCGACCGAATGTTGGTAGATTCGAATACAAATTCGGACCAAAAAGGCGGACTCTGAGAAGTAATATTCAAATTTTTTGTTTGCAAATACGGTGCGAATTTTGGAAATTCAAATACCCGATATATTTGGATATCCGAAAAAAATTGGGATTTCGTACTACCAAAAAAGTTTCGCCAACCTTACGAAAACCCAACTTACCACTGTCATTTTTCTTCTTTCTTTTCCCTTCACTTTCTTCACATCCAAACACCCATGCAAAAACTAATTAAAGAAAAGAGAAATAAGAAAAATAATCTGTACTTAATGTCTTGATTTGAGCTCTTCTTTCTAATAAAACAGAAAACTCAAATAATTCTCACCGTTTGCTTTCTTCTCTCTCCATTTTCTCTTCATACAAAATAGAAAAAAATCCTCAAAGAAATGACAAATTAGGAAAACGAACCTGTAGGATGTTTTAATTTTTACATACAACCAAATCAACATTGAAAGATTTATGTTAAGCTTTTCTTTTTAACAAGACAAAAAATTCAAATTATATTCACCATTCTCTCTCTCTCTCTTTCTTCCATTTTCTCTTCATCCAAAAGCTGAAACACCCACCATGGAGTGAAGTTGCGTTGGTCCACAACTATAAGTAAACTCAATAAAAAAGTAAACAACTCCAATTTAGATAGCAATATCGAGAAAGTTGACTGTCGAAAAGCTCACCTATTCGGTAAAGAAAGAAGAAGAAAGACAAATAAAAAGAAGATGTAAAAAATTGAAGTATGGTCTAAACATATTCACAAGTATTAAACATTGAATAGATCATTATACAAAAAAAAATCAACATGCTTCTAGTCATTGAGCCTTTTAAATTTAAAGATGATTTTGAGATGCTTCTAAACAATTTTTATTTTCTTATAGTGATATAAGTAACTGAATGAAAAACTTAACTTTCTTGGGAACCTCAAAACCTTCTAATATACATATATTCTTTCTATTAAAGAGTGTGGTGAAAGTTTCAAATACGTGAAAAATAGATGGAATCATGTGCCACTAAATGTTAACAAGTAGCTAACCTAAATTGATTTTAAGCCACCCTAAAATAAGAGGATAGTAATTACCCTCTAAATAACTTAAACAATTTAACTTTTAACTTTTAGAATAATTTTAGGCAGCTTGACTTTAGAAGAGTTAGAATTCTTTAGGTGGCTTAACTTTATATCACTTTCTAACATTCTCCCACTTGGCACATATATTCCATTATTTATTGTAGTAAGAAACAAAATACATGAATTATAGCGATAGGTTCTCTTGAAATGAGTATTATCTCTTATATATTATAATGCATTATGTCTCTTAAGTTTTAGTCCATTTAACTTAATGAATAAATCCCATGTTTATTCTAAGTCCAAACTTAATGATATTTCTCATGATAAATGCATACGCAAAGAAACTAAATATGAGAAAATATCCTAAAAAGAGTTTCGATAATATTCGTTCTTATAACAAAAATTACATAAGGCAACCAAGTCCTATTTTATCCACGTAATCCTTAAATTTCATTAATAGCATGCCTTTAGTTAAAGGATCAGTAATCATCAATTTAGTGCAAATGTGTTTAATGACCACGGTTTTTTCTTTAACACGTTCCCTTATGGCTAAATACTTTATGTTGATGTGTTTACTTCGACTGTGACTTTTATTTTTCTTAGCCATAAAGACTACAATTGAATTTTCACAATATATTCTTAATGGCCTAGAAATAAAATCCACAATTCTAAGCCCAACAATGAAACTCTTTATCCATACACCATGCGAAGTAGCCTTAAAATAAGATACAAACTCTACTTCTATAGTGAATAGCAATCAAAGATTACTTTGCACTTTTTCAAGATACGGCTTCACTTAAAAACATAAAGATGTATCTTGATGTTGATTTTTGTGAATCAACATATTTAGCGAAGTCCGCATCAGAGTAGCCAACTACTTTCAGATTATAAGTTTGTCTGTATATAAGCATGTAATTTTTGATCCCTTAAGGTTCCACAACACTTTCTTTGCAACTTTCCAATGGTCAGTGCCTAGATTACTCTAATATCTTCCTAACATTCTAACTACAAATGCAATATCAGGTCTTGTACAAACCTGAGCATACATCAAGCTTTCAACAACAGAAGCATATGGAATATTCTTCATTTGTTCCCTTTCAAGATCATTCTTCGGACATTGATTCAAATTAAACTTGTCACCCTTGACAATAGGAGCTATACTTGGTGAACAATCCTTCATCTAAAATCTCTCTAAAACTTTATTTATATTAATTTCTTATGATAAATTTAAAATTTTTTGAAGTCTGTCCCTATATATTTTGATCCCAATAA
>JAWDEX010194063.1:0-12327 GCA_035221805.1 Trichilia hirta
CATACTAGCACTGTGCAGGATGACTCCTGCTGCACGAGCATTCAGGAAGCACTTATCACCGAAATCACCATTCTCAAGCGCTCGAGAGCCGTCTCCCCCCACATACTAGCACTGTGCAGGATGACTCCTGCTGCACGAACATTAAGGAAGCACTTAACACCGAAATCACCAGTCTCAAAGCGCTCGAGAGCCGTCTCCCCCACATACTAGCACTGTGCAGGATGACTCCTGCTGCACGAGCATTCAGGAAGCACTTATCACCGAAATCACCATTCTCAAAGACAAATTCTGAGCCAAAAAATCCTCCTTGCAGAATACAATGCACACTTTGACCCACCCACATAACCTCAACTGCATCCCATCACCACATCTCCACCCTTCAATTTAATTCCTTTCACAGCGCGTGAGGCAGCCCATATCATTAAAGGTCTCAAACCTTCTCTCTGTAAAGGGGACACATCTCGCACCTATAGATAAAGACTGCGTTGACACCCTCCTCTCCTCTGATCATCAACTTTATTAATGCCTCTCCACCTGCATCAAGGAAGCTTGGTTTACTCCTCTGCTCAAGAAATCTGATTCCTGAATTCTTGGAAGGACATTTCCAGCCAATCATATTGAAGTATCATGACAAACAGGACAGATCATTCATAGCAGCTTGGCCTCATAACCACCCGTAGCACACAAGATAAAGATTTTTGTAATTGTTTCAGAAATTGTTTAATTTTATTTTTTTAAATGAAAAGTACAACAAATAGACAGTTTTTGACTGCCAGTTACAAAGCAAATGTGTATACGGTCGGAATGGGTATTTTTAATGCTGCCGAATACCAATTACTATAAAAATGATTGACTATTTTTACACAATTTATATTTTGGTAGAGTGCAATAATCTCGACTAGAAATATTGTTGCGTGCACAAATCCCTACTAATAATATAATCGAATGTAAAAAAATGGAATTCTATCCTCCAGTCTGTGCGATTTGAAAGTGGTATTTCCCATCATAATAAATGGACACCATGTAAGTGTATGTCAACAAGAATGCTGTTGACATATATAGGGTCATTACGACCCTTGCGTAGTCATGCGGAGGGGCAAAACATGCGGACCCTACGCAAGGGTCCGCATGTTTTGCCTCTTCGCATTATTACAAGTTTGCCATGCAAACATGCGTACCGTCCGCATGGGGACGGTACGCATGTTGCATGTTCAGCAAACATGAAAACGGTACGCATGAAATCCATGCGTACCATCCGCCACCCCCTACCCATGCGGAGAGGAAGCAAATTTTCCTCTCCACATGGGTAAATGCCAATGTACATTCTCAAATGTACATTGCCATTTTACCCTTTATTTTCGCTTTTACTGCACATGCATTGCATGCCTGTGCAGTGAAAGCGAGGGCCCGTTCCACTGTGGATCGGGCCCTACAGTGGATCGGGCCCTCACCCCTATGCATGAATTCAGGCAGTTCCGCATGAATTCATGCGTAGGGGGCAGTGCTCCGCACCTTTTTACTACTGAGTTTTACGCTTGACTTGTAATCAAGCGAGAAACCAGTAGTAGAAAAGTGCAGAGTACTTTTCTGCAAATATGCTTAGCTTACGCATATTTGCTACGCTCATCTTGTAATGAGCGCGATAGTGATCAAAAATACAACACAATTCAGACAAAGTTACGCGATCAAAGTGTCAACGAAAAAATATCTTCGATAACAGGACGGTATACCAAAGTAGCTATTTACGCAGTATATACATTGATACAAAATAAGCTAACTTTTCCTGACTTTCCTTGTGCTTTATCCCCATTAAAAATATATTTTTCAGAGTAAATGCAACTTTTTACCCGTTTTTGCTGTCAAACTACACAGCATTAAACGCATGATTAAAAGCATTCATAGACAGCTAAAAAAGAAAACTTTTTCTACTTTGATAAACAGACAGAAATAATAATAATTTCCAAGCAAAGGTGTCTGTAAAATCAGTAAAAACAGAAACCTTGATCCATATTATGATCCCACTGCTCCATTGAGTTTATTTTTGATTTGCTTTATAATTTACAACGTGCCTAAACTAAATAATGAACCTACTCTTTGCATAGGATGCCGGTAATGGAGCTCCACTCCTCCGGCATAACATAAAATACAAATGCTTAGAGACTCTCCTTCAGACACTCGTGGAAACCATATACTGGGACATTGTAAAACCAATTCCATTGCATATTCAATCAATCAGTCAATCAGATTTATTCGATGTTAAACACCATAAAATCATACATCATATACCATTTTACAATTTGCATACTCTACATAGTTTACATGTTGTTAGTCTCAAGAACCAACAATTGCATAATAAAATCCTCATAGACCCCATAGACATCAACTTTGTTAGTCCACCCTAAGGCCTCTAAGAGTAATTAATAATTAGCAAAAAACATATCAAGATATAAAGTGCAGTTGTGCAATTGTGCAATTACAGTTGTGCAAAACAGCTTACATTAAACAGGGAGATAAAACTGTAGAATAGTAGAACCTTGCTATAAATATACCAGAAGCCACAATAAAAACATTTCCCATAAAGACATTTGCAATGAAAAGGTCCCAGTATGTATCCTATCCGAACCTTGGTAAGGTGCTGGTGCAAATAACAACGTGTTCATTTTTTGTATTTCTTACATGGTTGACTTTTCAGAGTTGGCTTAGGCCTATATTTCTACTAATCCAATAAATACCCCTATAAAATTCATCCAACCCTGCTATCACAACTGTTTCTGTGCAACATTTTAAAAACATCAAACAAGGTCTAACCTGTTTAAAGTCAAACATCCTAAGAAGAGGTAGTAAACATCTCCTTCTTACTATAGTATAAGCAGGGCAAAACAGAAATATACGCATCTCAGATTCTGTATCCCTCCACAATGACAGAGCGGGGGATGGTTGGTCTGAATTTGTTCGCTCTTACTTCTGTTCGTAAGCACCCAATGCGCCATCTGGTAATTAGCACACTAACTGATCTAAGCAAGTCCATTCTGAAATGTAATGGGATCTCCATTTGCTGTATGGGCAGGAAATCCCTCACTGAATATTTCTGTATGTACATATCTTCCCACCTAATATTTAGTATATCACGAGCACTGCTCAACAGCAGATTACTTTTGGCTCTAGAGAATGTCAGGCCCCAGCATTCACTCACACTGGAGCCCACGAGGAGCAACATTTTCTCCACCAAAGCCAACCAGGGACTCCTGTCAACAGCACACATTAAACATTTGGTAAAATCATCTGGAGGGCGTAGACACAATGTCAGAAAGAATTTCAGAGCAACCAAGTCTATAGCAATCAAACAAGGGACTAACTTGCACTTCAGGTATGGCAACTCTTTGGAAATTTTATTAGGAACACCCAGGAGCTTCTTCAGAAAGCACATTTCTGCTTCACCTACACTTTTAAGATTACAGTGTCCCCATAGCTCGTTTCCAAATGACAAAACCACCTATGGATTTGGTCTTGTAGATATCCAAAATATCAACCACAGCATTAACCCTGCCCTTAAGCATCACTCTCAGTATTGCCCCGTTTGATTGCCTAAACGTGGCCACCCTGCATGACAACATGTTTGACCATTCTAGGTTGTATATAAATAAATATCCTAAATAGGTAAAAGAATCAACCAACTCTATGGGCTTCTCATTGCAATAAAATCTTGGTGGGGTTTTCAGTTTTTTCTCCTGCCTGGACACCATCACTTTGGTTTTTTGACTGGCCATAAACTTAACAAAACCATCGATAAGCCCCTGCAGGGCCCTCAGCGTTTTGGCCAGCAGAACGGTGCCATCTGCGTATAGTAAAAGTGCATATTTTCTCCCTTTAATCAGTGGTTGGTGCTGATCATGAGTTTTGCAGAGTTCTTATGCAGAACTCCTAAAAAAAACACATGATGCTGCTGATACTCAGGCTCATTTTGAGCCATGAGTAGGAAAATGCATATTGGACGCATTTTCCAACTCAAGCCGGATGCTTTTTGCCCACTCGATTACGAGTTATAAAACACATGCTTAGACCAGCTCTGTAAAACATGCGGAGGCAGCCGGTTAGCATGTTTTGTGTGTGCCATTCAGACCGGCAGACAAAAAACATGTGGATCGGCCGGACCTGATCCATCCGACGGTCCAATTCTACCATCTGCAAAGCAGCCAGGACTGCAGCAGTGACAGCCTGTGCCGCTGCTGCAGCCTTGACTGCACTTTAGATGGTGGATCGGGTGGATGTGGGGTGTCCGACCATTATAGCGCAAACAAAATAGAGCAGACCAAAATAGCGCGATCCATTATAGTGCAGCAGCAAAAATCCATAGGAAGAGGGGAGGGGGCAAAAAAACGAATCGCCTCTTTCGCCAACATGCTCAAACTGGAGGATGGAATAATAAATCTATTCACCTGGAGTTTGCCCATGTCCCCCAAAAAAAAATTGGGCCCCAAAATAGCGCAGTCGCGCTATTTTGGATATTTCTTTCTTGTTTCTTGTTTAAGAAATAGGGCTGCGCTATTTGGGTCGCGCTATTTTGGCCAGCGCTATTTTATTTTGGAAGGCGACAAAATTAGGGGGAACCGGATGTGGGTGGTAAATTTGGTCCCCAGGTGGCGAGGGCAATGTTTAATTGCCCTCCGCCACCTGGGGACCAACTTTACATTTCATGCAGACAGCACGCATGACTGCAAGCTTGATTTCTACTTGTAATCTTGCGTAGTGTCTGCATGAAAAGTCGAGTGAAAATAAACATACCATCTGCTTGTTTTTTGCGCATTATACATGTATTTTCACTCAAGGGTCATAATTTTGAGTAGGGTGTAAAAACACGGATCTTTGGGTTTTCATGTATTTTTCCACTCTATGCTAAACCCATAATGACTCTGTAGGAGTTTTGCAAAGTTCCCGTGCATGAAACGTGGCATAAAAAATGCCTAATGTCTGCCTAAAAAGCACCTAGGGCCTGATTAGGAGTTTGGAGGCGTTCCTGTGCGGGACTCGCATGGGCACTCCGCATAATAAACACGGAAAGCCCACACAAAACACGCCCAAGTCCTTTTTCTTCATGTACGAGTTGCAGGGCCTAAACTAAATTTGTTTTCGTTTAGGCCGAGGTATTGAACGAAAAATGTTGGCCTTAACCGGCAAAATGTTCTTTTAAAACAACGGAAATTGGCCGATAGTGCCAAATTTGACTTTTTTGTCGAGATCTAGCAACAGAAAATAACCCATGGAAGGATTTTCGTTGTTTAAGGGGTAATTACAAGTTTTAAAAATATTGGTGACCCCAGTTCTAAAATCTTGGTAATTTCCCCAAGGTCCCTATGATCCTAACGAAAGTTTCTTTTGTTAGGGTCGAGGGTCTCAAAAAAGTAAAAAATTACTTTTTTGTTAAAAAATGTTTTGTTCATGGTGCTCCATAAGCAACATTATGAAAAAAATAAAAGATTATTGGGGTGCAAGAAAAGGCACCCCAAAAAAAATCTCTTCAGATGGTGTGAAATATTTTTGGCTATGCCGAGTTTTTTAAAATTCGTAATAGCCATGTTAATGACTTTTTTTCATTCAAAACCAAAAAAGTAATTAACGACAAACTCATAATGAGGGGGTAGGTGTGCTTTTTGTGAGCTTTAGGTGTTTATTAGGCAGAGTTCCTGTGCAGAGTCTTGCGCGGGAACTTCTCTAAATTCAATACGGATGTTAAATGGAAAAATGCATGCAGCCCGCATTTTTCCACTCAACAACTCTGCATGTTTTTGCAGAGTCAGCCCACACAATTATGAGTGTTTCCACTGATACAGTATGCAGAGCTGGCTCATGTAAAAACATTTGGAGGCAGTCAGTTCGCACATTTTTTACGTACCATTTGGGCTGGAGGCAAAAACCTTGCGGCCCGGCTGGGCCCGATCCACCTAACGGGCCCGATCCACCATGTAAAGTGTATCCAGGGCTGCAGCAGAGGAAGCCTGTTCCCCTGCTGCAGCCCTGGCTGTACTTAAAATGGTGGCTAGGGTAGATGCGTGTGGCAAAACCGGCCCCAAGATGGCAGAGGGTAATATTTGCTTTTCATGCAGACTCCACACAACTTATAATCAGCACCAAAGTATGCCCACAAAACACCTAAAGTCTGTAAATAAATAAATAATAATAAATAAATATTAAACATCAAAGTCTGTTTTTTCCAGTTGGTCTAAACTTTGCCTAAAAAACACTGGTGTTTGTTTCTCAGACTCTAGGCAGTTTTATTGTAGAGTTATGCACAGGAACTCTGCAAAACTCATAATCAGCACCCTTGAGTGGATGAAACAATACTCTGATTTAAATATTAACAAGCATGTGTCAATGCCATTAGTTTATTGCATACGGGTGAGTGCTTGGCTGGGTGGTGGATGAAATGAGGCAGTTTAGGTGGGAGGGTGGACAGGGTGAGTCGCGTGTGTTGGTGGAGAGGGTTGCTTTCAGGTCGATTTAAAGCACATTTACTATAGTAAATGTGCATATGAAATGTAGATTTCTTTTTTTTTAAACTTGTAAACTGGGAGCACCTAGGCACTGTTTATGAATAGTGTCGCACACAAAGGAGACAATTTACAAGCTAAAGCAGCAATAGACCCTGACAGGAACCCTCAAAGCATAACATTGGCAGTGCAGGAAATCAACAAACAGAAGTATTGCTGACACAGATCAGTAACGGTTCACACCAAAACTGTCCATGAACTACAGAGCTGGGTTTGTAATTGGAGGCAAATGGGTTTTAAGCAATCATGGTATACAATAAAAAAATCTGTGTGTCTGTTCACCCTGCATAACCTGCCAGACCCCCAGCAAAAAATGTGGGTAGGCTTGAGCGACCCCATACCACTGATAAGAGCCGTCCCTGCCCAAATCTGTATCTGCAGTACTATCTAATTTCACCACGCGCACAAAAGGTCTATAAATGCCATCAAATATAATCCCATAGTCTCCAACTTTACCATTTTACGTTAGTATCAAGCTCCATTTATAGCGTCAGATTTTGCTATGTTGTCACAAATGCTATCTTCCTGTATAAATGAATAGTGGCTGCTTGGCGCTCGGTGCCTTTGGTGCCTCCGCTCCCCCTCTATTATTATAAAAACATACTCCAGGGTCTATGTGGACTCAGGGGGATGTTATTTTGTGCAGTAAATGCACCTCAGTAACAATTCAAAATGTACCTCAGTGACAATTCAAAATGTACCCCAGTAACAAATTACAATTCAAAAATGTATCTCAGTAACAATACAAATTGTACCTCAGTGACAATTCAAAATGTACCTCAGGAATAATTCAAAATGTACTTCAGTAACAATATAAAATGTACCTCAGTGACAATTCAAAATGTACTTCAGTAACAATATAAAATGTACCTCAGTAACAATACAAAATGTACCTCAGTAACAATTCAAAAATGCAAAAATAACCTTCTCCGGAGTCCATATAGACTCTGGAGTCTGTTTTTCAGAATTAAAGAGGAGTAATGGGGGCACTTTCAGTGCTGAGCACCATGCCAGCATTTAGTTAAACAGGAAGATAGCATTTTTTGACAACATAGCAAAATCTGACACTACACGGGCCCTAACGACTACATCAGACATGTCACAAGAAGCCCAGGAGTCCCTGTCCATAATTGCTCTGTTACATGCGCAGGTGCTTGTAAATGTGTTCAATGTATGCTAAGCCCACTGGAAAGGTGAAAGGTCGCCAGCAGATGGGTGCATTTGCATCTGTTATTTTAATTTTTTTGTTTACAGGCCAGGGGGAACTCAGTCACCCCTGAAAAATAATAGCGCAAATTGGGTTACCTGCCAAACAAGGCCAGTCAATTGCTCAAATAATCTTTGAAATGAATATAAAACATTTACAACTAATTTATGACATTCGTGAGAAGCTGAAACAGCCCTACCAGCGCTATATCGTGCTGAAGTTGAACCCCGCCGCGCTGGCTGGGTATGGAAAGCCTTCCAGCTCTAACAAGTGGCAAAATGCGTTTTTTTCCCCAGCCAGCAAAAGCCATAATTTTAGGATGGGCAGTGGGGGGCAGCGGGCCCTGCACGGCCCCCCTTTTCCTCAGCTTCATATCTCCATGGTCTTTTCTGCTCATCCTCCCGCTGCCGCCAACTGCAGGCCGAGCAAATGCTGTCGCCTGGATACGGCTCTCTGAACCGTGACGTCACAGAGGGTGTCTAGTCATAACGTGACGCTCGTGCTCTGGTTCTCATATGGAGTGCAGGAAAGAGCAGCTGTTAGTGGTTACCGATAATATTGTGAGGTTTTTACATGTCACTCAAAGACATTTAAATAACTCAAAAAGTTATCGGTAAATATCACATCATATGTTTACATTTTTTTATCATTCATTTTAAAATGATTAGTAAAAATTATTAAATGGCTTATGTTGAGCAGAATAAATCTGGCGTCAAAGTTCACGTTTCTGTGACGTGGTTCTACAGAAAGCAATGTATAGAATACAATCTGAGGCGTTTCTCAGTTTGAGCCCAAACACTTGGAGAAATACATTCAATGTTCAGGGATTGAACTGGAAAGGCATTTGGTTTACATTGGGCCTTAAAGGGACTCTGGCATCGCATTAACTACAGGGTCTTTGTAGTCAGCATTAACAGCTGCCTGTTCTTCCTTTTGATAGTTGGGGAAAATATTTGACATTTTTTGAGCTAAAATACTTTTATTTTAGACACGAGTCCAGCTCAGTCCCAGAGTTCTGCAGGGTGAAATTCCCATAGGCTTTGCTGCCATCCACTGATGAAGTTGGTACTACAGCTCAAAAAACACATTGTAAAAACCCTATCATTCAAAAATATTTTTGACAAGCTATCAAATAGCAGTACAGGCAGTGTTTAGTACCCTGTACCAGGAGCCTCTGCAGTTAAAGTGATAACACGGCCCCTTTAAATTTCGGGTCTAATATCTAGGTTTGCTGAGCCGGCACTTTTACTTATCAAGAGGCGCGTCAAGATGTTGTTTCTGACAATATCTGTGATTGTTTTTACTGGATGAATGGTAGAGCTGAGCAAGCAAGGGCGGGCTCGAGCTGGGCTTGAGCCAAACCACTGTCTCAACTCATCGCTTGAAAAAGTCAGACTCGAGCCAAGAAAATACATTCTGCATGTTTTTGACGTTTTAGAAAAAAGTTGTATTTCTTAATTTTGCATTACAGACTTTGTTCAACAAACATTTGGGGCCTACTACTAAGCACTGGTTTGTGAATAGCGAGTGCTACTCACTCAGTGCTCAGTAGTAAAGTGTGAGTACACTCATGAGAGAGTTACTCACACGTTACTCGCCCTTCGTGAATCAGATCCGTAGTTGTAGGTCAGTTGTAAGTCGTTCGTGAATCAGGCCCAATGTGTTGTATATGGCCCTTAGCTTGTATATATACAGATTTGATTTTCTTAAATGTTTGTAAATAAAAATAATTTTTTGTTTTGAAATTTTGCCTTGTGTACATTAATGTAATTTTTTATGTATTGTTGATTGTGTATGGTTTGCTGAACCTTTGTGAGTTTGACTTAGTGCACTGTGGGCCTGATTCATGAAGCGCGAGTAGGACGTGAGTATACTGCTCATGAGTAAACGCACGTCCTACAACTAAGTACTGAATGAGTAGTACAACTCATTCATCATTCGCTGCTTAGTTGTAGGCCACAATTGTAACAGCTTTACTCAGAAAGTTGTTGTAACTGGGACCCGCCTAAAATGTCCCCTGTGCCAGCGTGTGCATCGTGCGCATGGGGTGAACAAGTTGCGCACGCCATGCACAAGATGTGCAGCTCGTGCGCTACTTGCGCAACACAATCCGCTACCCGCTGCCGCAAAAAGGACGATAAAAAATGAAAGAAGGCGAGGAGCTGAGGAGGAGAGAAGGCGAGAAGGAAAGACGGAAGGAAAGGTAGAGAGGTGGACAGGTGGAAAGAAGGAAGGAGAGGAGGAGAGAATGAAAGAAGAAAAGCGAGGTAGAGAGGAGAGAAGAAAAATGGAAAGAAGGAAGGAGAGGTAGAGAGGAGGAGAGTAGGGAGAAGGAAAGAGAGGGGGAAAGAAGGAACGAGAGGTAGAGAGGAGAGTGGGGAAGAAGGAAAGAGAGGGGGAAAGAAGGAAGGAGGAGAGGTGGAGAGAAGGAATGAAGGAAGGAGATGTGGAGAGAAGGAAATAAGGAAGGAGAAGAGAAAAAAGTAGAAGAACAAGGGAGGAGAGGATAGGAGAAGGGAGGAGAGGAAAGAAGAGGAATGAAGGGAGGAGAGGAAAGGAGGAGAAGAAGAGATGAGAGGAAAGGAGAAGGGAGGAGAGGAAAGAAGAGAAATTAAGGGAGGAGAGGAGAGGAGAAGAAGAGATGAGAGGAAAGGAGAAGGGAGGAGAGGAAAGGAGAAGAGAGGAACAAGGAAGGGAGGGAGAGAAAAAAGATACAATGAAAGAGAGAAACTTACCCATGTGGTGTTGTGACGCAATGTGGGGATCATTTGGGTCATTCCAGAACGTCGTCACTTTGAGTGCGGTGGACCCTCACATCTCGATACCTTCATGAGTAGGTTCTACTTCTTCATCATTTTTTCTTCTGTTTTCCTTCTCTTCATTCTGTATATCTTCTGCCCTGTCTGCTCCTTGGCTGGGTATTTGCCTCCTGGGGATTGCTGGGTCTGTGGGTCATTCCCTCCTTGATCTGGTCTCCATGTGGGCGGCAGGCCTTGGTGTCCTCGGGTCCTGGCTGGGTAATACCTGCCTTCCTTCTGTCTGGGCCCCCCTGATTGCCCCTACTATATTTCCCCTCTGTCCGGGTTCCAGGAGTCAACAATTCAGGACAGCAAGATCTGTCTGGGGATTGCTTGGCTCCTGATTCTAAGTATTTTGGTGTTCTTCCCCAGGGTTTCATGTTCCACAAATTCGAGGGCAGATAGATCTGTCTGGGGAATTATGTGGGAGTTTACTCCCTACTGGTTACCTTCGTTAGTATCCATCCTCCGGTCCTCGGCTGCTGTTGCTTCTTCTGTTTGTATCTGCTTACTTCTGGGCACCCTCTCAAGGTTACAAGATCCATACCTCCTGTTGGCTGTGGTCGTCAGGGGTGGACGGGGGTGTATGACCGCCTGGGAAGAACCCTCTATGTTGCCCCATGGGCTACTTCCTTCTATCTCCGGACTGTCCTTTCTCATCTTTTGCTGCGGCGTCACTGTGGAATCCTCTTGTCTGTGTTGTGTGTCTTCCATTCACTGGCCGGTTGAGAGTGTATCTCAGGCTGGTCTATACTAGCTCCTGCACTGTCTTCCCCGAGTATTTGCAGATGGCATACACAACACTCCCTAAGCATGGTTTCCTGCTTTATGGTAAGAAGAGACAGTTTGGCTGTGTGTATAAAGTATTCCCCAAAGTTCTGTAAACCTGTATATTGCAATGTTTATTATTCAGCTCTTGCTTCTGTCTCTATGATCCAGTTTTCATTATTGGCTGATTTTACAGCACATTGAGCTGTGTGCATCATCCTTCATTAATGTCATTTCATTTTGCTGATATCACTGGTAGTACCGGGATTGTACTTACAATATCGTAATTTTCGCATTTCATACACAGTGGTATTTTTCACGTATTTTTCACGTATTTACCACAGCAGGGGTCATGAGGGCAGCTGCCCTCATGACAATAGATGCCTTTCAGCTTTTTTCGAGCACAGAAAAAGCTGAAAGTAAATGCAAATGCATTTAATGCAGGGCTGTGCATTGTGGGAAGCCAAAGAAAGACCCTAGAATGAAATGCATTTGATTTTTGAACATCACATGGCAACATTGCCGTGAACACATCTGTAGCAAGCACAAGGCCGAAACAATTGTAGACTTTACAGTCACTACTATAGCCTTTTATATGAAGACTGTAAGGGTTTCTTGTGGCCAACTAACAAACGAGTGATTTTTGTTAGTGGTCGCAGTGAACCTTGAGGCATAGAATTGATCTACGCTGTTGTGTTTGTAACGCTGGTCGGCAGAAGCCCGGCATCGGGTGCTACTCTGGTGTTTGATTTGCCTGCTCAGTCTATGGTTCAGAGTGGAACGAGCTTGCTCCTTGATTTGAAAGATCTTCATGATTTTGGCTTAATTTCTTCCAGAAGTAGGTGTCCAGGCCTGATCTGCCACCTATCCCGGAAAAACTGGACAGGTGGCAACCCTCATGTGCTCCACTAAAAATTGGAGCTCACTGAGATTCAGTTACAACCTGGTGACCGACCAGCGCTGGCCACCTTGGAGACACATGACAAGCTCAACATCAGTGACACGGCAA
>JAWDEX010194083.1:0-12325 GCA_035221805.1 Trichilia hirta
GGAAGCTGAGAAACTGAAATGGGGCGGTTGAACAGACATCAAATATAAACCAGGTGGACAGGTACCTGTAAGTTGGATTGGACCATTGCAATAAAGCTAAGTAACTCCACAACCGAACATTGTTATTATTTTTTATTGTCAATTAAATGAAATGTTTGGTTAAGAGTTGCAAAACTCTTATTCACCTGATGGCTATTTTTTTGGGATCATCAACAAGAAGATACGATTGGCTGTCGAGGTATGCGACGAAGAACATGAGAATGATATCGATAGCGAAGAAGCCATTGACAATGGTGTCGAAAATGAAAAGTCCGTCTTTCTTGTAAGTTAGAAATGCAAACTCGAATGGACAGATCCAAGCTGAATAAATGACTAGAACCACCAGCCACATCTCCCAAGCCCTGAAATGAGGAGTGGGACATTAGGAGAAGCAGCTATAATACATATAACAAATATTTTATTAAACCATGACAAGAAAAATCACCTATAACGGGGATTGAAAGGGGATATTATGTATTTTCGTAGCTTGGTTGCCTGGTTTATTCCGGCTCCAAGAGATGGCAGGAGATCGTTGGAGAGGAAACTGCCGTGCGCAAAACTCTCCACATGGAATTCTTCAACACAGAACCGTTGGAAGAAGTTTTTGGCACAAGAAAATGACATCTCTGGTGTTTGAATTGCTTGTGTACAGTAGGGTCTGTTAAAACTTTGGTGGGGTTAAAGTGTCTTGAGAACAACTATAAATAGGGGAAGCCTGTGACTCATGACACGGGTTGATGCCTTTTTATCACCTTTATCTCAATTTCCTCCAGACATGTTTGAAATGACTGTGATTTAAGCAGAAGATTATGCTACTAGTACTTCATTAAGGATGGATGTAGAAGAAGTAAAAGGGTAACAGGGAACTTTCCATCCTTTCTGAGCAAGCAAGGAAGAAACAAGAAAAACAGGACACGGGGCAGAGGAAAGAACATAAAACTGGAAAGCACTGGAAGGGGCAAACATGGAGCTTGTATAATGCAGTTGCAGGAAAGAATTTCTGAGAGAGAGAGAGTAAATGGAAAAAAGATGGTAAATGACAGTGGTAACGGTGGTTCTGAAGGTATAATGGTAATGGTGCTCGTGGAAGCTCCGTCATCAACGCGTGTGAAGATGGTAGCGATAAATAGACAGTTTTTAACAGGACAAGATTTGAGTGAAATTTTTGGTGTATCGAAATAAGAATCCAGAATAGGACCCGACAGCCAAGGGGGATTTAGGAAGGTGATTGATTGATGGATGACACGTGGACTAATCGCAGCTTTAATTAGATTTATGATGCCTTTTCTCTTGGGAATCCTCGCCCTCACAACAAACTCAACTTTAACTCGTTCTCCTCTCTCTTTCTTAGTAAGAGCCGTTGTTTGTTTTGGGAACGCAACCAGAACCAGAAGTGTCAAATTGATTCCCACCATATATCATACTCTCTCTCTCACTCTCTCTCTCTCTCTCTGCATATATGATGAAACCCTCACTTTATTTATTTATTATTATTTTGAGTTTCACCGACCTCTTATGCATGGCCCGCGTAGATTATGCATATCTGTTGCTTATTCTATCCAAATTATACTTGATTTTATATTAATCTTTCGCTTATTCTATCCAAATTAGACTTGATTATATATGAACTTTTTCCCTAATAGAATAATCAAGAAGCGGAGAAGACTGATATGTTTTTCTCTTGATTGTTCTTATTCACAATGCTTTTTCAGTCTTAACCGTTTAATCATATCTTGGGTTATAAGTTGATAGGTGTCAAGAATTACACAGAGCTATCAAAACGGTGAGGAAATGGAAGGTTATTAAGATGCTATCCATTTGAGGAAGGGCATTTAAATTTTCGAAATTAAAATCCAAGAAAAGTTCTCATTCATTTTACATGTATTGAAGTCATGAACCGAAAGAAGTGAGTTCCTCGAAGACGATATACTTGAAAGATTCTTTGCGCGTAAGTCGTGGACACGGTGATTGATTTCATTAGTCCACTTGCAGAAATTCATTGTTTAAGCTGCTGCAAACTGGACATAAGCGGACAGCTGCATTTACTTTTCTTATTCTGAATGAACGCGGTGAGTTTAACTGCATAAGAGATGGGATTCGGTTGTCTGCCATTGGAAGGGATGCAATTTATTCAAAGGCTTTCTCATTTTTAACCCAAGTCATGAATTTTCCTACACAACTTAAGAATGAAAGGCGGCATCTGCATTGTCTTGCACATGGACAGACGTCCCACATAAATTGGTGTGAATATGGGTTGGGATATTTTTCAGCTCTCGGCTTTTTTTATCTCTCACTCAATCAAAAACCATTATTTAAGTGGCTTTAAAGGTCAATTTGGCTCGAGTTTGATATGGCCTACCCATGAAGCCTGTGAAATATCCTATACTCCAGGAGATCTGACGTAGACAATGCATTTATTCTCTCTCATCATGAAAAAAATAAAAAAATAAAAAGATATTTAAAATGGAGTTATGGAAAGATATAGACAATATTATTTTTATTATTTGGGTGTCATATAATAATCAGGTCAAAATCATCTTCCTACCACTTCATGAAGATTCACGACTCATGCAATTAATTATAATTTGTTATTATGATTTCTTTTTTATAAAAATTAGAAGAAAAAAAGGTTGAAAGATAAAAATGGAAGAGTTGGGAAAAGTTCAGGGATACATATATTAGTATGGTCTAGATTGCAATTGGAAAATGAAGGAACTCATGAGATGTTGAATAAAAAAAGATGTGGCTAAGGTTAGGGATTAGAATAACAAAAAAATAAAGATTAATGGTGAGATTATGGGAAATCAAAGTAAGAAAATAAAATGGCTAACAAACGAAGTTTCGTAAATGTTGGCTTTCGGATGGGAACGTCGAACTCATGTGACCACTAAAACAACACTTTCAATTGTTGCTGACGGCATCTCGAGCAAATTTATGCCACGAATATGATTAATGGATCGAATCTTACATGGAAAAAAGAAAGTAAAATGAAAACACACATGTATATTAAAGAGAAATTTTTTATTTGAAAAATAAAAGAGAGTTCTCGTGATAATCGGAAGGCCACGGAGGAATTGATAATCATAGGGCATGGTCCTGTAAAATTTGATGGTTCATTTCTCATTTCCCTATTACCCCAAGTCTCAAAAACTTGTCCATGCTGTGATCCTTGAGTTGATTAACAAAATTCAAAGCCTTTTGGAAAGAAGTGAATTTTTGGGTTAATCATTTTGTATTTGTATTTTATAATTCAAAATGATATTGAATTGTTACGTCAAAGAATATATAATAGTTTGATTCTAGTCTAGAAAATTCCCAGTTTTAGCTTTGCTTTTTCCTTAAAAAAGGATTGGGATCAATGAATTTAAAACAACACGTAAAGTTTATACGACACGCGTTCATGTAGCAAGCATTAGAATTTTTTTGACAAATCATAATCAAAACAGAAATTTGAAAAACAAAAGCTAATTTGCTGCTACTTTCACAAGGAATCCTTTCATTGTCTTAACAAAATAGTTGAGTTCTTAATGGACAAAATATTATCAAAAAGAAGTACTACATAACCTCTGGTTACACAATACCAATTATTTTTATACGTATATAGAATCAATAAATTGTACATAATGTTTTAACAGAATATTTGATTTATTAGACATGTTGATGCACAAAATTTATCTAACACTATTTTGACCTTAATATAATGGAGTGACTCTGGATATCATACGGCAAAAATTTGATGGTGTGCCCATTGATCGAATACCTACATGCACAATAAAATTCAGAATAATGCTAAACATTAGGTAAAAAAACTCCGATGCTTAAATTAATCATTAGCAATAAGATAAGACAATAAAAGAAAAGAGAGAAAGATAAAAGTTAGAAAATATTTGTCATGTTACATTTTAAGTGTTTATCATGAATTTGAGAGTGGAGAAGATTGTTACCTTTTTTGTGTTGAAAAAGCAAACTCTATTACTATTGAATTTCACACCTTTTGGTAAGAATAGTTACCATGTCTTATAAGCATGCTCATGTAATCATTGGAATATAGGTTTGACTAGTGTCTCCAAACCTCAATTAATTAATTACACTGTAATCATTACTCTATATTGTCTCTATCTTATTGATACACATGTAAGAGATAATCTAACATACAACAATACCTTGTGAAATTTAAAAAAAAAAAAAAGGAGTATATGTGCAAATCTTGACACGTGGTCCTTCAATGTACTATTATTTTTGGTAATACTAGTCAATAGTTATCAAAAATAAGCTAGAAAATGATAGTTCTTGGCTCAACAAGAAAAATTCTAAGTCCTTGCCTAGGCACATTCCTAAGTACTATTGATAAGTTCGTCTCAAGGAATCAAAATGGCATGCTTGACCTAGATTTAGGGTTAGTGATGTCAATAAAGATCTAACCTTGAAAGTGCGAAGCTTGAACAATTTTGATGCTAACCACTTGGCGAAAATAATGATGAGATCAAGGTGATGATGTAGAAAAATGTATAACTCTGCTAATTATAAGTGATCCTCTAATAATAACTCAACTTTTGAGTCAAAATTTATATGGAACCTACTTATCCATGTGGTCAGGCATTAACTTGTGTTGTTAATAGCTATTGATTTTATCTCTAACTTCTAGTCTCCCTTAATTTTTAGTAAAAAATCTTTGGCTTCTTTGTTGAAAATTGATTGATCTGATGACTTAGCAATGGGTTGGTTGACTGCTATTGTGGCATCTAAAATGACTATGTTAAAGATCGTGGGTTTAAAGTGTGAATTAATGATACCCAGCTATTTGCTTGTCATGCTTTTAGTGTATTGCCATTCTTACCTATCTTTGCATATTTCTCAGATATTATTCTTTCATTTTGATAGCTTTTAGTGATGTGGCTTAACTAAAGCTATTCACAAGTTAAGTATTCTATTAATATTGATATTGATATGGCTTCTTTTGGTTCTTTTATTCTGCCAAGGCTAAGATTTGAATCATTTGCCTATAAATAAGGCTCCTTATTCTTTGTAACTTTTTACTTTGTTTTAACTTTCTAATTTTTTCATCTTCTTTATATTTTACCCACTGCTCTTATAAGTACAATCTCTCTTAATCTTTGACTTTTGATTTGTAAGATCATCATATGGTAAGTTTTGATACTCTCTTATCGTAGATTTTTTGTGTTAGGGATGGTTGTGATTCATATATGAGATGGGATAAGGGGTAGTTAGAGGCTTGGGATAATAGCAGTGGACAAAGTACTATCAAATGTTGTTTTTAAGGCCCTTTGTTTAATTAAGTTTCTTTTAGGTTTTCTGTTAATATGAGTGTTGTGTGTTAGGCATGGCTTTTTTTTTGGTTCAAAAGGATAGTTAGAGCAATTGGGGGGTCGGGGATATTCATGGACTTTCCTCAAAGAATGATGTTTGACGGGGCTTTATTTTTTGGTTTACAAAGAAAATAATAAATAATTAAGGCAACAAAGACAGCTCTCAAAGGAGCACCTAACCCTCAAAGGACCCTTATACTTTAACCCAAGAAAAGGGCCAAGGGAAAATGTTCAGAATGCATAAAGCTAGCTTGAGATTCTGGTAAAGAAGTTGGTTCCCCTCAACCATCACTGAGGTGAACTTAGAGGCTTATCAAAAATTGTTCCAAATTTTTTAGGGCATTCAAATTTACGTCTCAGCTTTGATAAGGCTCCAAGCAGGCCTTTCTTAAGCTAGATAGCCCTAATTAAAGAGCGCCTTTTAACTGGGCATGATTGCCCATACAATCTTACTTCGTCAGCATCTTTAATGTCTTCAAACTTTTAGCCTACCAATGAACTCTTAACAATTGATAGATCTTAAGCAGGTTATTTATGTTAAAGATTTTCTTTAAGAACTTCTTGTATATACAAAGATTCTACTAACTTATAGCAAATGGTCACTATTAGGGCATCATCATAAAGGTAATAGACCCTTATCTCATTTTTATCTGTGAATATGATATGATATGATATGAATGGAAGTAATCTTTGGTATTTTGTCTACCTACACGTTTATCATATGAACATCAGTGGAATGATTAGGAAGAAAGTACTTGAAATAGTTCTTTCTCGAGTTATTTGAGTTTTTAACTAATATGAGGCTGCCAAATTAATAGAGTTATATGCCCTAAAAGCTAATCGCGATATAATCTATGATTTTGTAAATTTTTTATAAATCTTATGATTAAGAAAATAAGTATTTTTATCATATTATCTTTTATCATATTTATATTTTATAATAAAGTCAATAAAATGTATATAATACATATTATTATGATGAGTTCATATTTATGAAACTATGTATTTGATAGTATTATTTTTAAATATTCCTAGTCATAGAACTATGAATTAGAATATTCATATTATTGGATAGCTTAGTATGCACTATCCTTCTTTTATATATAATAGAGAGTAATCGATCTTATAAATTACTTGTATAGTGATACTTCAAAAAGTACATAAGTTTTTATTGGTTTAGTATGAGTTCACTGAACAGACTCACATAACTTATTCAAATGTTAATTACATTTAATCATCAATTGGATAATCGTTATATTAATTGTATAAATAATTTTTAGATTTAACAATATCACAATTATCTTGTAGATGAATTAGCATACTTTGATATGATTCAGGGCCAGTCTAAATTAAGGTTTGTGATAAGTAGTCATTAGGTATAGTGAGACATTTATGAAGATATATGAATGCTTGAGTAAAAATTCGTCAATCTTAATATTTGAGATAGAATGCTCTATATAAATAATTTAGTTTGACTCATAAAATCTTTAGCTAAGATAATATATTGTGTTTGATTGAGAAGTGTACTCTCAATAATGATATATAATAGAGTTATTATTTAATATTTATTATATATAGCATCGAATCTAAAAGAATTTGATGATATTAGCATATCCCTGATTTGATCAAAGTATCATGTGATAAAAGTATTAAATTACATAATAACTAATAACAAACAGGTTCATTAGTTAAAGTTTTGCTCTTTATTATAATTTTGGGGTTGTATTGCTTGGCTAGGTATTAATATTAGTTTATAAATATATTTAATTAATTTTGTTAAAGATTAATTAAATAAAATAAACTAAAAAGATTAGTTTGAAAATTACATCTATTACCAATTTTATGGTAAACCAATTGAGTCTTATCATAAATTGTCTTGATTTTTTTCTAATTAGATTATATAATACTTTGATTTATAATGTTAAGGTAATATGATTAGTTAACTTAAGTTTATGTATGGTATAAGTAAAAGTATGTCATATATTTTATTCTAACAAATAAAATGATGACAGATAGCATAATCTTGAGTTTACACCTTTATAACACATAGATGGTGAATATGCATGAAATGTGTATGGCTTTTGATCACACATTTGGCATTATATTTTTCAAGTATTTTATTTAATTAATTATTAATTAATTATAAAAAATATAAATAGATAATTATGTTTTATTTTTTATTATGATATATAAAATAAAAAAATAAAATATTTCCATCTTTCACCATTATCGTCCACTTCTTATTGTCATAGGTGATCAGTTTTGATCAATTTTGATCAATTAAAAGGTGATATAAGTGTTCTTAGATGTGATCTAGACACCTATATAATCAATTTTAAGGATTGAAACCAAAATATTAAGTGTTGAAAACCTAAGATTTGCTAGAAAACCTAATTAAATCAAAAGAGTTTTGATTTATATTTTGTAAAGCTAAAAGAGGAATTTTAATAGATAAGGGCAGCACTTACTAGAGGAAGTTCTAATTTGAGTCTTTAAAGCTTCAATTGACTGGATCAAAGAGTAAAAACATTAAATATAAAGGTATGTTTTAAGAATATTTTAAACTGTGCCCATTTTATGCTTAATACTTAGATTTTTGATATGCAAACTTAATTTTTTGAATTAAAAAACATTGCATGCTAGAACTTTTACAGTGGTATCAGAGCATTAAGGCTACGTATTGAGTATATTATAGATATGTGTTGATAGATGATGAATTAAGCTTGAAACTTGGTAAAAAACTAGCTAGTTTCAGTTTTGATAGGCTAAGTTTGTTTAAAATGATTTGGGAGTGTTACTGCTAGTTGTTGCCTCGTATTTATGATTATTTCAAAATGTTTTTGAAGTGTTTAAATTTTGAAAAATTTAGGAATTAATTGATATTAGGTATTTTCAAAAATGCATTTGCAAAAGCAGTATGCAATTGATGATAAACGACAATTTTCAAAAATATTTTGAAAATTTTATGTCATGTGAGTTTTTCAAAAGTAAGAGAATCATAAGGTTGATGTTTTGAACTAATTAGGGATTGTTTTAAACTTGTATTAGGTGTTCAATTGCTAGACATCAATTATGAGTCATGTTTTCAGCAAAAATAAGTATATATATAAAATGTTCGTAAAATTTTTTGATTGTTGAATTATTTTATAAAATGATTTTGTATGCTTCCTATATCACTTAATTAATACATTTAGGTTAAATTTAGTATAAAATAATGTTTTAAAATATGAGTTGGATAATTTGTTAAATACATTGCAACAAAAGTTGTCAAAAATTACTAAATTAACTTAGAGTTTAATTATATGTATGGCATGATACTTATTCATTGTATGAATAATTTTATAAAATTATAATGCGTAATAAGAGTTATTACATTTTATGTATATAAAGATATATCTTAGAAATTGATAATTTATAATAAATAAACATGATTTTATTTTAAATAGTTATATACACATCATTCATGTCTACTGCCCTTGCATAATTAAATTGTTCGTATTTTAAATGTGCTATATATGTTAATGTATGTAGTTATGAATGTCATAAGTATGTTTAATGAGTTTTGTAAGCATGTAAATAATATGAGACCAAATTTTAATAATAAATCTTTTCGTAATTAATATTAAGTATATTTGATATAGCCTTTTCAATATTTATGTGTTAATTGAATTCGACAATGAGATATAATTTATTGTATCATACAAGGCTTTTTTTTTTGTCGTTATAAATTAATCCATTAGCATAAGATATTTGATCTAAGTATAGTCATATAACTTTATTGTGTCACATAAAAGTTATATGATGAAACTTAATTCATAAGAAATATTGGTTTAACTTAACTGAAATTTATAATTTGTTGTGTCGTATAAAGTCATAAAATTTTAAAGACTAAATAATATTAAAAGTTATAAGTGTTATAACTGATAAGAGTTTACCTACCTAATTAAGGAATGTACAAGTTGTTGTATCATACAAGCTTATAATATTCATGTTAATTAGAATTCTAATACTCACTAAAAAAATAATATGATTATTTTTCTATTTGCATATTAAGGGTTATATATTTCGATTAAAATAATAGGAGTATTTTAAGATTTCTTTAATTAATTTCTTAATTTATTAATACTCATAATGATCATGTTTGCTTTATTTGTTTTGACATGTTTTAATACAAATTAAATATGTCTGCTATACATAACTTTTTTTAGACTATGCTTACATCTCAAAAACTAAATGATCTTGATAACTTCTCTAATTGGCTTTATACACTTAGAATTGTCCTAATATGTGAACAGATTGCCTATTTTTTGGATTTTCCAATGTGTAAGCCCATATCAAATTGTGCATCAGAGGAGGAGAGATAGAAATTTAAGAAATAAAAAAAGAATGAGAAAATAGCTAGATGCTATATGAGAAACTTGATGCTGAATCTATCTTACTCCACTTACAAGAGTTGTTTGAGATTAATACTAAAGTAGTTAGGTACCAAACAACCAAGAAACTTTTAATTGAAAGATGCAATCTGCAAATTAATATTTAATTATGTTTTAAAAATGATCAATGGATTAAACATCTTGATGATTTAGAGTTTTATTTAGAATATGAGCTTTGAGTTAATCTTATTCTCTAGTCTCTTATGCCTATTTTTAATGAATTTATTAATAATTTTTATATGAACAAGATTGATGCAATCTTGGTAAAGTTGCATAATATGTCAAAAGTACCTGAAGATCAAATCTTATCTAATAAAGCTATAATAATGGTTAGTGATTCTTCTGGCTCTCAAAAGAATAATGTTAAAAAGTTTAACAAGAAAAAGAAGAAATCACAAATGCCTAAAGGTAGTATCTAGAAAAAAAAATAAACAGTTAGAAAAAAAGCTTAAAGGTACCTATTTTTATTGTGAAATAGACGGCATTGAAAGAGAAAATGCAAGCAATACCTTGCAATGAAGGCTAAAGAGAAACAAGCTATTATTTTAGGCTTTACGTGTATTATGTAATTGAAATTAATTTGTCAAAAAAGAATAGCTCCTTATGAGTATTAAATACTAAATATGCATCTCATATTTGTAAGGATATATAAGTTTTAACAGACATCAGACACTTGCAAAAAGATGAAATTCAAATATGTGTTGGCAATAGAGGAAAAGTTACTGATATTTAAAGTTATCTGATGGATATGTATTAGAATTATATAACTATTATTATCTATCCAATGTATTTAAAAATATAGTTTCTATATCAAAACTTGATGAGATCGATTTTGAACTAGGTTTTAAAAGTAATTATTGTAAATTATTACTAAACAATAAGTTATTTAGTAATAGAATAATGTGTAATAATTTTTATATTCTTGATGTATCTGATACTATATTACATGTTGAATATACTAGTAAGAGAAAATAAGATAATATAAATATGACTTATTTATAATATTATCAATTAGGTCATATTAGTGAGAAAAGATTACACAAGTTAATTCAAGATAATTACTTGGATACAAATAATTTTGAATCTTTTAAGACTTATAAATCTTGTAGTATACAAAACATCAAATGTTTTACCTTTAGTTCACATAAATGTATATGAACCAGTGTCAATATATGCTCGAAGTGGTTATTTTTATTTTATTATATTCACCGATAATTTTTTAAGATTTGGATATATTCTCTTGATAAAAGACATCTAAAGCTTTCAAAAAATTTATAGAATATAAGAAAAAAGTAGAAAACTAACTTGGTAAAAATATTAAAATTCTACGATCAGATCGTAAATGTGAATATTTAAATTATGAGTTTTTGGATTATCTCAAAAATTAAAAAATTGTATTACAGTGAACTCCTTTAGTTACATCACAATTGAATGGTATATCTGAAAGGAGAAATCGTACTTTATTAGATATAGTGCATTTTATGATGAGTAACATTAATTTTTTAGTATTTTTTTAGGAATATGTGTTCGAAACTGTTAACCATATTTTGAACAAAGTTTTAACAAAATCAATGTCTACAGTTTCATATGAGATATGAAAAAGAGAGAGACCTAACTTTAAATATGTTAAAGTTTGAGGTTGTTTAACCTATGTAAAAAAGCTTAATTCAAATAAACTTGAAGTTAGAAGTGTCAGGAGTATTTGTGAGGTTTTTAAGAGAATCTATTGGATATCAATTTTATTATACTAAAGAACAAATTGTATTTATCTTTAAACATGCTATCTTCTTAAGAAAAGAGTTTCTCGAGGATAAAAATGATGGCAATAGAATAAAATTTGAAAAAAATTTTAAAATTTCTCAACCACAAGTTAACACTCAAATTTCAAAGAAAACTATTCAAAAACTTGTAAACATTAAAATTTGTATGTCAATTAGGATATCTAGACTACTTGATAGATATATTGGATATCACAGTAAAGATGGGTCTGAGATTTTTCTCACTTTAGATGAGAATCCTGTGACTTATAATAATGTAATAACTATTATCGACTTTGAGAAGTGTCTTAAGTGTAAGATTCTAGCATGCCATGTTTCCTAAAATATGAAATTAAATTTGCATACCATAAGATCTAAGAAATGAGCTTGGCATGGAATTGAAAAACTTACCCTATATATATGTCAACCTTTGCTGCCCTTTGTTCCTTTTTGAAGCTTGAGAGAACCAAATTAGGTCATCCTCTATCTTGTGATGCCCTTGCCTATAAAACCCCCCTCTCTTGGCTTTACTAAATTTTAACCAAAACACTTTTGATTGATTTATATTTTCAACTAAAACCCTAGCTTTCCAACACTTGAAAAATCTCAAGTATGTAGATCACATCTAGGAACCTTAAAAACACTTTTCAAGTGATCAAAATGATGAAAATTGGATCACCTTTTTGGCTATATAAGAAAAACGTCCATGGAAGAAGAAAATCAATAGTTTCTTTCTTTTTCTTTTCTTTTTATTAATGAAAATATTCAA
>JAWDEX010194094.1:0-12325 GCA_035221805.1 Trichilia hirta
TTATACTTTGGCAAAAGACTTTATTTTCACTCTTTTACTAATATTAGACTGACAACTCAAACTTAGACTGAGTCAACGGTGCCTCAAAATCCTTTATGTCGAGTCAACAAATTCTATTTGACAATCATTTACTTCTTGATATAAATAATATATAATCAAACTAGTTTTTTGTATACAAGACATAATTGGTCTCGTATTTATATATCATATGAACTATATGCATCTTTATCGATTAACAACCATAATATTTAAGGTCTAAGGAGTAATTAACACACTCATATTATCTAATGATGAATCAATAACAACATATTTTCGTGTGATTTATCATAATTTTGATCACATTCAAATAATAGTTCTCTAACTATTATTTTACATTGATGTCTTAATGATATAATTATTATATCACTCGTATTAATTATTGGTGTATGCCCTAAGATCGAATAATAATTTTAGACATTTATTGATTATGTATCATAATATTATTATATTAATTTATTTGATTCTATTATTACATATTTTTGTTTTATATAAAAATAATAATACCCTTAGAATAGCTGGCTTAATTAGTTAAGTACTATTCTTAAATATTCCTAGTCAAGTATTATTATGAAAAGGATAACAATGTAACAATACAACCTTTGGTCTATGACAAATTTGGTCTTCTTTTGGTTGGCTGTGTGCATTTTGATCTAATTATAATCGAAAAACATATGCCTAAAACTTAAAAAATGGTGCCTTATAATTAAATCAATTAATTGGTTTATTTGTAATAGCAAAAATAATTCTTAAGATAAATTTTATTGAGGTCAGTAAAGTCCATGCACATCCTTTATTAGTCACTAAGTTTCTTTATTATCACAATATTGACCGATTAGTCAAGATAAAAGACATCCTAAATGAAACCAACTTTAAACAATTTATCAATCTCGACATGAATGGCCTTCCTTTACTCTTAATTAAAGTCAAACCTTTTTTGCACCATAAGCTTAGAGGCTAGATTTATTGTTAGCTAGTATGGGATGGCATGAGGCTAATGCCCGACATCTCCTTATAAGATTAGGCAAATACATCCACATTGTGTTTCAGGCACTCTTTTAGCCTCTATTTTTTTTCCTCAGTGATATATGTTCCTATCTATACTATCCTTTTTAGGTCACGATCATTCAACATCACAGTTTTTAGGCAATTAATGCCCTTGACCCCAAACTCGCCTTCTTGCTTAAAGTCTTTAGTATTTTTTCTTATTTGTCATCTTCTTACTTGTTGTAGAATTCTTTTTTCTAAGACTACTTATGAATGTAATGCATAAGCTTTGATGATGTGGTGAAATAAGAAAGGGCTTGTTTCTAATTGCCACAAACAATACCAATCTCATCTTTGTCCTAAAATTTAAACTTTAAGTAGTATATACTTTCTATTGCCTTTATAGTCTCAAGAAATGGTCATCTTAAGATCATAAAATAAAGCATTGTCAAGTCCATTATTTGAAACTTAATCATCATCATCATCTTTTAGTGAGGCTTGTTCCTCGTCATGACAAATAATGAGACTATTTTCAATAGGAGAATGCAAAAGTTTTCAAATTTATAGAGAGTTGGATCCTTGCTTCCTAACTTTAAGTCCTCAATTTTTAAGAAATCTAATGTTTAATTGAAAATGATATTTATTGAGCTCTTAGTCTCTATCAATACTCTATTGATTGACTTTGACCTAACCTCTAAAGTCACAACTAAAGCATCGTCATGCAGGTAATGCATTTGATCTTCATATGTGTTGGTAAATATGATAGATATTAAAGTGAACTTTAGCTTCTTTTTTGGCTTAACATTTATAACATGAAAGTCGATTGTAAAATTAGAGAAGAAAAATGTAGAGGAGTTTTTCTTAACTTGACTAGAATTTTCTGCTAGAGAAAAGCCTATAAAAATCACCAAAGTTCTCTTTCGTTTGTCATCTACATCAGGAGAATTTAAGGGTTATCCATCCTCAGGGTCTATGATAAGATCATCGAGATAGTGTTTTTTTACCACTAACTTGATTTGCTCCTTTAGATGTAAGCAATTATCTGTATCATGCCTGTAATGATTATATTGCTCACAAAATTTATCTTTGGAGTCGCTTGATACCTTGAGCTTGATGGGGCTAGACTCAACTATGTATAGACTATTGCTTCTCACATATCAGAGTATCTGTGAGAGGAGAACTTTTAGAGGGTGAAATTCTTGCCCTTCACTTGTGCTACCATCCTTGCGATATTATTTGGTGCTGGTTTTCTCTACATTTTCTCTATTTTATTGGATCAAATTTGTTGATTATCCTGACCCTTACCCTCATTGTAGTAAATATTTCTTTGATTCCTCTATTTTTTCCTATTATTAATCTTTCAATTTTAGGGCCTTTTCCTTTATACTAACCTAGTCATTATGTCTTTTCTCGTTCATATATGAACTTGATCCTTGCTTTTAATTTTGTCAAAGAATTCTTTACGAGCACTTCATATCTAATGATGGGTTTCTTGGTAATCGCATATTATCCCTTCTCATTTCATAGTCCTCTCTTGAGGCCTTTTAATGCTAAGAAGTGATGAAAAACCCTTAAATCGAACATTTGTTTATGATATCGTCTCACGAAACTTCACCAACATTTATTTTTCCCCAACCTAATCAATAAGAGGGAACTCACACCCTTAGTCTACGATGGTGGTGCTGACATCAAGGATCTTGGATCACTCGTGGGACTTACTTTGCAAGTAGAAGTTGACTCTAGCCCTAGATATTGGGTGCTAACATAGGGGTGATAAGAGTTAGTTGAAATAATGGACCTAATTTGTACTCATATTAATATATCTTTTTTTTTTTATTTTCAATAATTCAACCTGTCAATTTTAGTAAGTAAAGTATGATATTACTTTGAATATATTTATTTTTAGTTTTATATTAATTTATAGGGATATTTTCAAAACCTACCCTAAATTTATAGAAATCACTTGTAGAGAGAGCCTTTATAAAACTTTGCAAAAGCTTTCTCTGCTACAATATTTCTATTCATTTCACTATTAATTGACCAACTAAAAATATTGAAATATCTAAAATAACCTCATTTCCTAATATACTTTTATTCATATGATTATTATTCGTTTCATGAGCTAATAATTTAGCAAACAAATTATTGTCATAAAAAATCAATTAAAATATCTAAAATAACAATTTTTTATTTTTATTAAAATTAATTTTTTTAGAATTATTACCTAGTAAAGAGAATAATAATAATTAAATAAAAATTAAGAATATATTAAAAATACTGTGCAACAAAATATTTCTATTTTATATAGTAAATAAAAGCAATTTTCTGTAACATAGTTAAATATTTTTATCTTTTATTTTCTTTAAAATATATGAAAACAATCATAGTAACTAAATATAATTTTAATTATCAACAAAGACAACCTAAAAGAGAATTTTTTACTATTTTAGAAAAGGTGAGAAAAATTACTTTTATATAATATATGGAATAAATTTTTAGGAATTACTAAAAATATTCTTAATTTTTTTATTTATATTATTATTATTTACTATGTATGTTAATAATTTTAATAAAAAATAAAAATAAAAATATTTAGATATCGCAATATATTATTTATTAAAATAATTTGTTTGTTAAAATTATTAACTCACAAAGAGAATAATAATCATATAAATAAAAAGTAAATTAAGAAATAAGGTTATTTTAGATATTTTAATATTTTTGGTTGGTCAAATTCTTTTTTAGGTAAACAACTTTTGGATAATGTACACTTTTAGATACTGATTCAATTTAAAATTTAAAAAAATTAAAAAGATAATAAAAAGATTATTTGAGATAATATATGGCAAAATAGTAGAAGATAAGGAGAAACAACAAAAAAAAGGTTTAAAATTTAAATATTAAAAAAATTAAATTAAATAAAAGTGTTTTTAAGAATACAAAAATTTATTTTGTTCAGACGTTCAATCATTCAAATTTAAGATACGAAAAGTAATTTAATTAAATTAAGATAATTTAAGTAAAATTTTAGATATAAGTTTGCTAAACAAATACTTTTAAGGGCGCCTAAAGCTTGATATAACTTTAAAATATGACCAAATCAAGTAAAATATTTTCAAACTTCAGAGGAGACAAGTAATAATAACTCTTCAAAAATCGTTGCCTTGAAAATTCATTTACTAACAATTAGGAATATGCTTGTTTTTTTATCTGAAGACTGAAATTAGACTTCAGATTTGTGAAAGTTAATTGTTTATACATCTAATGTCTGAAAATTTGTTTAAAATATCTAAATTTAATTAAATTGAAAATTAAAATAAATTATTATTTTAAATTCTCAATAATATTCATACTGCATTTATTTATTTTCTAATATACTAATTTTATATTGTATGTAACCTTTTACTCCTTATCTTTTCTCTTCTTTTTCTCCGTTTTCATATTACTATTATTAAAATAATTAATTTTATATTTATAGAATATAATTAAATCATTACTTCCAGTCTATTTCGTATCATCACAAGTTTTGATAGGGTAAGTCGGCTATAAAATCTTCCCAAAGAAAAATCTTATGCATAAAAATGTTAGAAAAAATGAAGATAACTAAATCTAAAAGAATGTGTACAACTACACCAAATTTATGCCAAAGAGATTTGTATATTAATTGTAAAATTAAATTGGTGGTTATCTAAAATTCAAATTGGAGACAAATTGGTAGGAATTTTCATGTATATATATTTTATAAAATATAAATAAAAATTTATATACAACTTTAAGAGAATATTTTTTGTCAAAATACTATTTTTCAGATACTTGTTCAGATATTTTATAAAATAAAATAAATATGTCATTCAAATTCAGATTTAACCCAATATAGATTTCAATCAAATTCTCACTTTATATAAAAACATAAAAAAAACAAAAAACGCCAGCCACCTAAATAACGAGATTTATTTGTTAAATTTCAATAATAATTCTTATTTAGTAAAATATTATAATATATTAATGTATTTTTGTAATTTAGTTTAATTTTATATTCTTAAAATTAATGAATAAAAATCAATAAAATAAAATGGTAAAAAGGGAAGGAAACTTATTCCCTGTATTGAGATTTCCATATTTCCCATGTTAAATTTATTTTAAAAATTAGAAAAATTGAGGTGAAAAATTCCCCTTCCCCTACTCCATCCTATGGCCATCCATCCCTGTTAAGATGTAACGCGTATAGTTTACTTACAACTACATAACTCATTTTTCCAATTTATGAGTCACTAAATAGTAAGATTATCAAGAGTAATAACAAAATTTAGATATTCATAACTAATTACAAGTATTGTTAGGACACAAATTATTTTGTATACAAAACAATATAATATGTTAATATTAATTAATAAAAATACGAAATTAATATAATTACCAATAGTAAATAAAGTGGACTATACAACAACTAATACTATTAGTCAATTTTATATAAATTTTTTTAAAAAAAATTTATATCTTTAGTTTTATGGAGTATTTTAAAAAATGCCTTCTGGGGTTTGTAAAAATCATAAGTAAAGAGAAAGCTTATAAAAATTTATACAAACTTCTCTTACTATAACGTTTCCATTCATTTAACTATTTATTGATCAATAAAAAATATTCAAATATTCAAAATAATCTTATTTCTTAATTTACTTTTATACATATTTTTATTCTCCTCTTTGTAAACTACACAAATAAATTATTTTAATAAAAATATATTATAATATTTAAAATAATTTCATTTTAATTTTTTATTAAAATTATTAGCTCATAAAGAGAATACTAATAGTATAAATAAAAAATTAAGAACATATTTAGAATGCTATGCAAAAAAAGAATATTTTTTGCAATATAGACAGAAATGATTTTTTATTTTCTTTAAAACAGATAGAAAGAATCATAGTAACAAGAAATAATTCTAAGAACCAACAAAGGCAACTTTAAAAAAATAGAATTTTATCAATTTTAGAACAATGAGAAAAATTATTTTTATTTAATTTATAAAATAATTTTTTTAGAGTTTATAATATTTTTTAAATTGATTTTCATGTATATTGTTATTGTTCTCTTTGTGAGTCAATAATTCTAATAAATTAATAATTTTAATAAAAAAAAATAAATATATGATTATTTTTGAATATTAAAATATCTTTTATTAAAATAATTTATTAATTAAAATTATTAACAATAACAATATTAGTAAATGTAAATTAAAAAATGAGATTACTTTTAATATTTAAATATTTTTAATTAGTTAACAAACGATCAAATAGATAAAAATACCGTAATAAAAGAGATCTGTATAAAATTTTACAAGTTTTTATTTGTAATTTTCATAAATCTGCGGAGAAATTTCTGAAAATAACCCTTACGTTGTTCCTAAAACTATACAAGGTGGTTCAACTCCGCTTCCAGATTTTAAATTGAAGCAAAAACAGAAATGTCAACCAGAAGACAGCGAAGGTACGAGATATATAGAGAAGTATATATATACATATTGTCAACATCTATTGAAAAAATAAACGTTGACAAAAAACCTCAATTATTTTTAAAATAAAATTTCTCCCACCGGCCTTTCCCATACAGAAGGTGGTGGCAGTTGTGATACTTGTAACGAATCATTGCTTTGAAAGGGCACCAAGTAGTTTGACACTTCGTATAGTTAATAAACTTATAGAAAAATTAATGATTTTCTTTTCTTTTATTATATGCATCAACTAATTTTTATTAAAAAACATTGTAGGTTAGTTTGTATTTGTAAATGATGGCGATGAAATAGGAAGTGTAGTGAAAAATAAAATTAATGAATTTCTAAATTTTAAGTGTAATGTTGATAATCATTTCAATTTTCTATATTTAAGTGAAAAGCAAGAAAGCATCTTATCAATTGACCTTGTTTTATAAACTTAATTGATAGATATTAAGATACTAATGGCTTTGGAGGACGGATTGAGCCATCTAAATGAAATCCCAAGAGACATGGAAGATCCCATTTGATATGTATTATATATTCCTCAATAATTTTAGTAGCATTCTCACATCTATCATCTAGCTAGCTAGATAACTCCCAACAATAATGTTATGAGATGATGCGTCTTAACAAATAGTTAAAATAATGTTGACCTTACCTCATGTTTGGGTATAAATATGTGCGGTGTAGTAGACACAGATCATAGAGATTAGAAAGAGGGAATCCTTTATCATAATTATGAGGAGTGATAAAGCACGTTTGCATTGTGGAATAACAATACCGGTTGTTGGACTGGGCACTTATTCCGTTGACAATGATAAGGACACAACTGAGCTTGCTGTACATACGGCTCTCGAGGTACGTACTTTACACCTGCTCATCATTCCTTTTTTTCTTCTTCTTCTTCTTCTTCTACAACTGTTGCTTCCCCCGCTACCGTTCAGTTCAATTTATTCAAGACAGTTTATAGAGGCACCACATTTGTGTGTGTGTTTTACTTGAAGAAGATAGAGTATTAAGTGCTGTTAACTGTTGATATTTATTCCTTTTTTCTTTATCCTTTTCCATGATTTTATCATGACTAATAATGCTGCTGCTGTTTCGGAATGCAGATGGGTTACAGGCATTTTGACACAGCGAAGATTTATTTTTCAGAGCCAGCACTTGGAAATGCATTAACAAATGCAATTCTTGAAGGAACTGTGGAAAGAGAGGATCTGTTTGTCACCTCAAAACTCTGGGGAAGTGATCATCATGATCCAGTTTCAGCACTCAAACAATCTCTCAAGTAAGCAATTACAGAAAATCGATTATATTAATCATCACAAATCATAATTATCTATCTCTAAAACTTACGATGAAGATAAGCCTAAATCTTCTTTATGTTCCAAAATCAATGCTGTCAAGTCTTAACACATGCAGTGAGCCAAACTGCATGTGGGTTTTGACTTTTTACCAACTTCTAGGCTTAACTTTATAGGTTACCAAGATTTTATTCTATTATGAAACAACAAATCAATGAGAAGATAACTAGAAAACTATGCTAATAATATTTTGGAAATGACAAAAGGAATCGTCCTAGATGATTGTAAAGATGTAATTTGTTTCTTAGTATTCATTTTCTTCATTTCAGGAATTTGGGGATGGAATACATCGACATGTACTTGGTGCATTGGCCAGTAAAATTGAAGCCATGGGCCTGTTATCCTGTTCCCAACGAAGAAGATATTGAGAAGCTTGATCTTGAAGCTACGTGGGCAGCAATGGAGAAATGCTTAGATATGGGCTTGTGTAGAGGAATTGGCGTCAGTAATTTCTCCAGCAAGAAGATCCAACGGCTGTTAGACTCTGCATCTGTGCCTCCAGCCATCAATCAGGTGTGGTAACATCAACATTAACATTACCACGTGCATGAGATAAATTTTATTTTTCAAACGTTTTACGCATTTAAATTTCACCCCAATTTATTCACGCTCCCAAATTCGAACACAAATAAATGCTCATAAATAGGGTATGCAATTTTTGAATAATTCTTACAACTGTTGGTAATTTGAAGAATTTATTCTCTCCGAAATTCGTTTACTATATGTATTAATTATTATTAATATTCACTAATTTACCTTTTTTAATATTTCATAATTATATGGGTAGCGTTTGAATTTTAAATTTTTTATACAGGTCATAAAATTAACTAATTAAATTCAAACTAGCTAACATTTAACATTATTATTACTACCAGAACATTTAAAGAAAAAGAAAGAAAGAAAGAATTGAAAAATAATTTAAAAAATAAGAGTGACGAGGTCATGATAATGATACATGGGCATGTAAAATAATTCAACTCCTTTGTTCTAATTCCTACTCAATTCATTTGTGTTTGGCAATAATAAATAAATTTAAAAAAAAAAAAAAGTCAAAAGAGTAATCTAATAATAAATTTTCATAAGAAAATACAAAATTTTTAAAATTAAAAAGTCAAATGATGAAATTGCAATGAGTAGCAGATACATGGCACGTCCAACAATTGAGTCTCTTGATTCATTTAATTTTCCAGTAAAAATAATAATATTTAGAACACCTATAAAATAATAAATACATGCTGACTATACAGAATAGATAGACGGAAATGGAATAAAAATTTTAACATCTGTCATAATTTTGTTGTAAAATTTATATTAAATAATAAAATTATTTGTTTGTTTATGAAATATAAAAAGCAATGTTATATTGCATGATTAATTAAAAAATAAAATTAATCGTTTCTATTATTTATCCTTTGTTTGGATCCAGGTTGAAATGCATCCCATGTGGAGACAAAGCAAACTTCGTCAGTTTTGTGACGAGCACAAAATCCACGTGAGCGCGTATTCCCCACTCGGCGGTCCCGGTAATTCTTGGGGATCAACGGCTGTAATCGAAAGCCCAGTCATCCAATCGATCGCTCGTAAACACAGGGCAACCCCAGCTCAGGTTTCTTTGAAATGGGGTTTGACCAAGGGAGCCAGTGTGATTGTGAAAAGTTTTCATCAATCAAGGATGAAAGAGAACATGGAATCATTTCATTTGAAATTGGATGAGGAAGATTTGATAGAAATTGATAAAATAGAGGAGATGAAGATAATGAGAGGAGAGTGTTTCGTCAATCAAATAAGCAGCCCTTACAGCACAATTCAAGATCTATGGGACAACGAAATTTAATCAATTAATTATCCTACGGGGTTTATAATTATTGTTAGATTATAAAAAGTAAGCATCTCTATTTGTGTGTCATTTTCTCTATTTTTTTCTTTTTTAAATATTTAATGTCATTTTGAAGTTACATTAGGGTTGTCCCTAATCGGCAAAGGTACAAAGCCGGTTTTCGCCTAAAAGACGCTGAAACTAGTTAGCCTGGCACGATCGTACAAAATCAAGTGGTTTCTATCATTTACTTTCTACCTGTTACTTATGCCCAGTGTTTTGCCCAATGCTGTTTGTTTAGACAACACCAACCTCTCCTGCTCATTTCGCCAACATGTTTAGGACAACTGACTTACATTTTGACTTTAAAAATAAAATTGTAAAAAATATTTAATAATATTAATTTTTGATAAAATACACTCATATGTTAATTAATATAATTTTCATTTCACAATAATTGTAGAATAAAAAACAAAAACAGTTGTGCAACACCACCACCTTTAATACCAAACATATTATTAGTTCGTTTTTCTTTTTTTAATTTTTTTTAAGTAACTTACATCATATTTTTACCGCATATAAATATAATATCAATAAACTCCTACTGCTCACACGACCTCTTCATTTATAAGATTTAAATTAAATAAATATTTTTATAAATAAAGTGTCAGAAAGATTACAATTTATTTAACCAGCAAAGGCAGTCAGCTTCTCCGTACAAATTCCATAATTTGTTCCAGCCAAAAATTGGTTTAGCATGAAAGCTGGGGATTGATTGGCCTCTGACACACGAATACTGTCCGGTTGTAATCATCTTTCTTGAACACAAAAAGCTCCAACGAAATCCCCTTCAAGACCTTGTTTTCAGTTTGCTTTTTGGCACTCTTATCCTCTTGAAGTTCAGCCGCTTTACCTCTGTCACCACCTTGTCAGCACTCGTACTCGTTAATTTCTTGTTCCAGCTCTGTCAAGAAAATCATCAGGCCTCCACCAGGAAAAAGAGAGGAAAAGCACTGAAGCAACACAGAGTAAACTAAAAGTAGACTAAATGATGAGTAATAAATTGTCATCCATGAAAAAATATATATAAGGGTGTAAAATAATAATAAAGTGATGCAGATTCAGGAACTAGAATGACTAAATCACCCCAGGGCTAACAGAGGTTACTGTGTATGATACTTCACAGTACACCAACACAATAAATCTCATAGAGGTTCAAAGATCATTAGATTCTAAAAGGGGAACAGAAGCCAAAATAGAAGGAAAGTTTTATTCCTGGGAAACCCCACAGCCTACAGAAATCAATAATTTAAAACAACAATCAGAAATTAAAGAAAATTTCGTTAGATCTCTTAAAACAAAGATAAAATTTAAATGAACAGAAAACAGATTAAATTCTTTAGAAGTTATAACTAAAGTTAAAACTACGGTTAAAAAATTAGAAGTAATCCGTTCACTAGCAAAAGAGGACATTATTTTGTAAGTTACAATTACTTTGATTATATTCAAGCTTGGGATCAGTCGTTCTTGGTACAGAATAAAATATTTTCTCATTCATGATTTACAAAGATCTTTTTGTCAGTTAAGAAGCCGTTTCCTAATTAGTTTCTTCAATGGTTTTCTTACTAAAAACTATTTGAGAATTTATTTCCAAGAGAATCAATAGTCTTTTAATGCTTTCGCAAGTCTTAATGATTTCGAAAGAGACTTTGAAAACCTCCTCTATTTTGTAGCCCTTTATAAAATTCTCTGAATTGTTGAATGGGAATACAGACTTAATTTTTGTAAAAAATAAAAAATTAATTTTATTTCCAAATTAGTAAGAGCAATCTCTATTATATGGTGGGATAAAACTCTTATCAACAACCTAGATAAAGATAATTTTTCAAATGTCAAACTCTTTTCTAATCAAGATGCGGGAAGTTCCTCAAGTTCTCTTAAATGGACAATAGTCAAAAAACCTACTGAATGATTTAAAGCAAACGGATATCGGTTCAAAAAAATTATCTGAACAACTTGAATTGTTAAAAGATTTCTCCGTTAAAGATAAAGGTAAAGCAGCAACTATTGTGTTAAAAGGTGAGTGGAATAGAAAACAGATTCTTTCAGCTCAAATAAAATGATATTGATCAAATACAGTCAAAATGATTCAGTTATGAGTAATATATTCAATAACATATACAATAAAGTTATTGCTATCTATCGTAAGCAATGACGTCATATCCCACAATAATTTAGTTTGTGGAAGATAAAGTCCCGACATCTTTTAAAAAAATTCTCTTTGGATAAAGATGAAGTTCTTTTCAATCTTCTACCTCCCTGTGTTTTCTTTTTTATTATTTCATTTATATAAAGAGAAGTGTGGAGTTTGTTTGCTGAGCATAAAAAAAAAAAAAAAAAAAAAAATATTAGTTTTATAAAATATTTAGAAGTGTTCTTTCATCCTCTAAAAACATTTTGTACGTCTTTAATTTTTCGATTTCAAGCTTTTGATCATATATATATATATATATATATTTTAATTAAATAAAGTATCTTCTTGTTATTATAATTTTCTTCTAAAAACTTACTAGTATTATTTCAAAATCAATATCTTAGATCTCGCTGTTCATAGATCATAGTTATTTC
>JAWDEX010194105.1:0-12324 GCA_035221805.1 Trichilia hirta
AAGGAAAGTATACTGATTTCACTTCACATAAATAGCCCATTGTATCAATTTACTCCAGAAAAATAACTAAAAGAGTAACTCACTTCCTCCTTGAAGAAGCATGTACAATTTTGATTCATAGTGAAGCTGGGGATGCTTGGTCTTACCAGATTCCTGGGAAAAAAAAATGAAGAAAAATGAAAGCAGGCAAAAAATTTGAAGTTCAAAAATTTTCTGATATTACAAACAAATATAAGTAAAAAAATTACATCATAAAAGCGAAAAGGAAGAGGAAAAGGAAAAGGAAAAGGAAAAGGAAACTTAAATTACGTTATCAAAGGCGTAAACAATAGTCCAAAAAACCTTCTAGGTGTACGTTTTGACTGCAAACTCAAAAGTGCTTCCATACAGCTTCTTTGTTCATTTTATACAAATAATTTTTTCAAAAAAAACGCCTGTTGTTCAGCCTATAGATTGAAAACACCCCATATAACCATTTTTGTCGTTTTAAATCTCTACAGTATTACAATTAAATGCTTCAATGAAAAGAACTCAAAACGTACACTAAGGACAACTCTAAGAAACAAATTTCATCGTGTACATTGCAATATCTAGCAGTTTGACAAATATTTTTATAGATAAGCAACGGAAAAATCAATTGGTGACTCGCTTGGTACACCCAAATGCCAATTTTCTCGCAACTACAAATAATTTCCACAGCCATTCTTCATTCTATTATGCATGGTAAAAAAAAAAAAAATGAAGAATCTTCATATGCATGAAACTAAAAAAAAATAAAAAACTAAAACGGCCAAAAAATGAAAACGAAAAAAAAAATCAGTAATCATTATATGCATGAAACCAAAAAAAATGCAAAACAAATCAATCAAAGTCAGCAACACACATAAAATCCACAGCATGATCTTTCCCAATACAAAAAGAGATCAAGGTTCATACATACCAGCTTTACAGCAGCTTCCTCTCCTGTTTGTACATTAACACCTATTACAAATTAAACCAAACCACCGTGAAAATATACTCAAACAAGGCATCGCAAACAAAACATAGAAGCATATAACTATAACACAATAATGCTACTAAAAGGCAGCAAATTATACCCACCTAGATAGAGCTCCCCAAACGATCCACTCCCGATCTTCCGTCCTAGCTTAAACTTTCCGCCAATTACAAGATCCATCGATCTACCTTAACCACAGCAAAAATTACAGTACAACAAAATTTTTACCTTTTTGTTACGCTCTTTTAATACAATCCAACTTGTTCACCAAACAGAAAACGACCCACAAAAGACACCCTTATTAGAGAATCTCAGATCCATCAAATTTATTCATAACACTCAAAAACAACACGAATAAAGAAACCCTTAATACTCTATACTTAACTATACACAACAAAACATGATATTGCTTAAAAAACGAAGCAATACCCATTAGTCAGTATTGGTTTGGGATCACACTATAATGCATTTTCTGGAATGGTTTGGAGAAGAAAAAGGTGGGGTTTTGAAGGCAAACTGAGGGGTAAAGATAGGTTTTCAATAATTTTATTTTCAGGGAAAATTTGAAGAGTGAAGAATCTAAGACAAACGAAACATGAGTCAGGTATTTGGAGATTGAAATTGCATCTGGGTTAGTGACAGGGAGTGAGTTTGAGCAACATGAATTTTCTCGGGAAATTTTAGGAGAAAAGTGAAGGAAGCAACATTAGGACATGGAGCGAGAAAAGGAGGAGGAAATGAAGGGAAAGTGAAGGTAAAAAAAATGGATGATGATTGGTGAGCCGAAAATTGGATGATATTATTGGATTTTTGTTAATTTTTTTTAATCGAAGTTGGCTTTTTGTTGATATATTTTATGGAAAAATATATAATAAATTGTTTATTTTATTTTGTTGCAACTGAGAGATAAAGCCAACTCTCTTACTATTTGTTGTATCTGTTTTGCTAACTCGTGCTTACTGGACCCAATAAATAAATAAAGAACAATCTATCTTGTGGGGGTGAACATTTGTGTCTTTTTCCCTCCTTGATTTAATGGTGATCAACAATCATGATGAATTGTGAAAGGAGTTTAATATGTAATTAAGTTAGACTAATTCAAAAGGATAAAGGTTACTATTGATTTTTATTATTTGTTTTCTATCAATTTAAAACTCATGATTTTTGTCTAAAACTAAATTCAACCCATTATTAATTAATCCAAAAAAAATAATTTACTGCACTTCAATTTTTGTTTAAAATTTAATTTTAAGCTATTCACATCAAATACATATCATAGTATCATAAATTCCCATGATTAATTTATTAACAAGTGAAATTCATTATTCTTTGCATAAAACATTATTATTTTTTTAATGGCATTTATGATGATTTTATTTTTAGACAAAAAAAAAATGTCAAGTCTAATGAAAAACCAAGGTATTTTATAAAATTATTGTTTGTCAAATATTATAAATTTATAAGTCTACAATCCAATATAAAAGGTAAATTGTAACAACAGTTTGATTTAAAATTGAGGAGCCACCCTTTTACACTTTAAAACTACCAATCCAGTTAAAGATTCCACAACTTGTAAAATAGTAGAATAACAAGCAAATTCTATTTTTCTCTCTCAAAAAGCAATAGTGTAGTTTGCAAGCAGATAAATGGTTGGTAATGGAATTGACTAAAATCATTGTTTACACAAAGTTTGTGGTCCAAATCATACCCATTTATCTTCTTTTTGTATTGACCTTTTAGCAGGTCCGCATCTTGGGCTACACTTTTTGAAGATCAATTCCTCAAAGGACCCAGCCAATTATTCAATTGAGTTTCCGCCCACAAGGCTGGAAGATACGGTTGTGGTGCTTTATAGTTGTGGTACATAGTGATAAAGCCACCATTTTCAGTTCCTATGGAGAAAGCTCAACGGAAAGGTTTTCAGAAGGGTTGTCGCTGAAATCTTCTTCAGCTCAGCAAGTTGGTTGTAACTTTGAGCATGATGAGGTAGCTTGCTGCATATCGATCATTATGTTCTCATTCTCTCATCAATAATCTCCACATGAACACTTGCCACACTTATAATAGTGAAAGTGAAACCAGCTGTTATCTCTTACAATTATTTCCCTACGAACAATCTTTGATATAAACTTTATTGCAGTGTGGCAGTCCCCTCATACTAAGTTATTACTCGAATTGTTGTCCCTGCAGGGGTGCCAATGATTCTAAAACTCTGGCGAGTCTCTCACTGTGGTAATATTGTAAGTGTTTCTTCTGTTCCTCTTCAACGTCATGGAATGCTTCTTTGGTGTCAGGAATATACCCTACTTGTTCCATCTGGACCAGAAGATCTTTCAGAGACTTTAAATTTGTGGTAGTATGGATGGGATTCATCTCCTGCTACAAAAGCATGTACCATGCTTTTAACTTCAATCCAGCTACAAGCTGGTGTCTTTTTGATGACCTCATTTCTCATAGAGATTCTCAATCTTGTGGCATCTTTCCATCTTGGAGCAGCTGAATATATGTTTGACAAGAGAACATACGCTCCCATGTTATCAGGATCAATCATAAATATATTATCAGCAACCTTTTCAGCCAATTCAACATTCCTGTGGACTTTACAAGCAAACAATAATGTCAACCAAACAATCCCAGTAGGTTTGAAATGAATGTTAGATATGAATTTGTATGCTTCCTCCAACTTTCCTGCACGACCAAGAAAGTCTGCAATTGCATCACATTGTTCTAAGCTAGGAGCAGTGCCATGATCCCAAGTCATACTGTTGAAATAACTCCAAGCTTTATCTACCAAACCAGCATGACTACAATTAGTTAATACAGCAACCAAAGCTACAGGGTTTCGTTTCATGCCCTCCTTTTCCAACTGTTCAAAAAAGGACATGGCATCAGGGGCATGTCGATGCAAAGCATTTTCCATGATAATGGCCATCAATGACGCTATGTCATGGGGCCCCATTTTATCAAAGATATATCTACCTAGACTAATGTTCCAGCATTTGGCATACATGTCCACCAGTGAGCTGGCTATAAACACATTATCATCAAATCCATTCCTGATTATGTATCCATGGAGTTGCTTTGCCAGATGTAGAGTCATCCAATGAGCACAAACTGGAAAGATACCAGGAAAAGAAACAGCCTTGGTTTTATTTTAACCATTAACATCTGCCTAAAGAATTTCAGTTTTTCATCAAACAGGTCATTCTGCACACGACCTGCAATAATTGAGTTCCACAAAATCACATCTGTTAGTGGTAAGAGACAAAATACTGGATATGAATCTTCTACTGCGTACACATTGCATTCATGTCAATCAAGCTACTTCCAATGTACAAATCAGTGCTTAGTCCATGCCTAGTTGCGTACCCCCAAATCTCCTTTCCCTTTCTAACATCCACTTAGTCCCCAAAAATAGGAAGGACACTGAACAAAGTGAGGGAATCAGGCTTCAACTTAGCATTCCTCATTTCTCTGAAAACCTTGAAAGCTTCTTCATGCAGGCCAGAGGCCATTTCGTGCGAGTCCCACAATCACAGGATTCCACGAAACTAGATCCCTTGTTTGCACCATTTCAAACACCTTCCTCACACCATCCGTTCCCAAAGGCCTTACATTGTTAGTTCTCCCATTAGAAGGACCATCAATCTGCCTACCTCCACTACTATAAAGCAACTGATACACTTAGTCCATCTAAATTCACACAATGAGATATACTGACTGCCCGTTTCTCAAATTTCTGTATCAAATTATTTGCATTATCAGTAAAATCATTGCTACCAGCTAAACACTACTTCGTTCAGCATTTCCAAATTGTTTGGGAATTTTATCAAGCACTTCATATACATACATTTCTCCCCCACCACTCACTTCAAATCCCCAAAATCTCTTATACATATTCTTATCCAAATTTTGAAATTTTGCATGCATATTCATAAGAGCATTATTAGTGTACAAATCAAGGTCCAGACACAGCCATGGACAGACTTACCAAACCTCCATTCCATCAATAAAGTACATGATTTTAAAACAGAAGGGAACACATTTTGACCTGGGTATACACAAGAAGCCATCATCTTGATGAAAGGTATCAATTACTGAACAAAAAGGCCATTTTCGGCGAAGCATCTGTGATCGATTTCCAAGCAAGAGGTGGAGCTGGTTATTCGAGTTTGTTGAAGAGAATAAGAGAATCATGTAAACGATTAAGGTTGGTATAGATAAAGAGGAGTTCAGAAATGTGAGAAGAACTGCTGGGGTCTTGAGTTTTGAAGATTTGGGCACGGAGTTGTTTAACTTGGGATTTGGTTTTTTTATGGTTTTTGTATTATTGAGCAGGTTTACGAGGGTTTTGGTTGTGCCATTTGTTGCACTGCTTTATGGTTATCGAGCATGGCGTCTTAGTTGAGCAACTTGGCCTTAGCTTTGGCGGGAGTCTCTTGTTTCGTTAAATGTCGGTAATGATCTCAATCTTCAAGGTTTCATGTCCCGGTACGAGCATCAGTTCAGTAATAGAAATGGGTTGACAGTACGATTTGACGTAAATCTCTTTTACCCAAGATTATGGCATTAAATCTGAAAAATGATAAGGCTGTTTCTAAACACAAACGTAATCCGGGCTTCACACTTTTATAATACAACTGGATACACAGCAGCTTCATAAAATGTATAATTTTCTAAAATTCAAAAAGAAAATACATATATATATATATATATATATCGCAATTCTTTTGTCAAACTAAACAGGTTTATCAATATTAAAATAAAAAATTAATTATATTCTTAATAATTAAAATTAAATAATTAAAAAATTCACACTACGCTGTTATTAATAATTTAAAAAAATAATTTTCATAATTTTTACTAAATTATTGTCTCTGTCTGACAATCAAATATATATTAGTAATACAACAAAATTTTAAAAATTAAAATAAAATTATTAAATATTTAATTAATTTTTTATTTATAATAATAAAAAAATAAATATTAAAATAACAATGATAAAAAATAAATAAATAAATAATTATATTTTAAGTGAAATACTATTAAACTCTAAGTGATAATAACCCAACTTGAACCAAAACAATGTTGTATGACAACCGAACCCTAGTTGGATATTTGACTGCAAACAGGTCATATCCAAATAAATAATATTTGTAATCTGAACCATTTGACATCCCCCAAACTCAAAAAATAAAAAATAAAAAGAACTATAACCATTTGACTGTGTCTGTCCCCTTGTGAACTTACAATATGAAATTTCTCATGTTTTTACTTAGACAGCCTTCCTGCCTTCAAATTTCCAATAGGTATAGGTTGCAACTAAATCTAATATGAGTTGAGGCACAAAAATGAAAACCTATGAAAAGAACTTTTGAGTTCTAAACTTATTTGGGTAACTCCATGTCAGCTCAGTGCAGGCATGTGATGGCTCAAATTCATGTAAAAACTATCTCAACCAAATAAGCATTACATACAGATGGAACAAATTGAAAAGGGAAACGAGACTAGTATCATTCAGAAGTAAACAATACAAGGTAGGAAACAGGCCACCAGAGTATTGATTGACAACCTTAACAAACAAACCAATTTAAACACATATCAATTTAATCTGATTAACTACTAAAATTTCTATAATTCCAAGCTTCATAATAACAACTCAGCATTTGATTCAGTACACAGTTTTTGTCAGTGTCACATAAAACTTTACTTCTTTAAAGCAAACACGTACATAGTGATATCACTGATGAGGAGCCCTTTAGCCTGCATAAATGTCTCAATCGTCTTCTCTTTCAGGGGCCAGACCACAAGGCAAAAGCATTTTCTGCATAGAGAGATCGAAAGAATAAGCATTAGACTCATAAGCTTTCAATAATACTTCAGCCAACAACAAAAGGGGGTTGAATAGTCTCCAACAAACATGCCAAAAAGAATATAAAATCAGTGTATTGAAATTTTTTATTCCAAAATCCAATATAACAGTTGGAGATTCTGTTTGATCAATGGCCCGAGCCAATATTTCCTAAGGTACCAGACTCGAGCAAAATCTGGAAACTAGAAAGAATAGAGTGGAAACTCTTGCTCTCTGACAACTGAGTAAGAAAGCCAACTAAAACTGTCAAGAAGATAACTCCCCAAAATAGTTCATAACTACAGTTACCATTCCCAAAATTAGTATGTACCTAAGATTTCCATTGTGACAAACAATAGAAGATTAGATAAGAATAAATGAGAAAACAAAGGACAACCCACTGACAATTGGGTAAAAAAGGCCAACTAACTGTCAGTGGGATAGTTCTATAACATTAACAAATGTGTATGTTTACAGTCATAGGATGTCATGGATTGCCTACCATAAAGGAACAGAATATCAAACAATTATGAACTCTGATTAGAGGTGTAAGTCTGGTCATATTCTGGGTGTTACGTAGTGAAAATAACTTAAACAACCAACAAACTGGTGTGTACATCACTTACTTTATTTAATGATATTTTGCATTATTTCATCTTGTCATTTGAACATTCAGACCATGCTTCATACTGCTACATAGAGGACTCATGTCCAAATAATAGCCCCAATCAGGCTCAGCTTACTGAACACCTCTACTGCCAACTAATATGTGATGAAGATAGTTTTCTAACATTATTTGTGTCAACAATCAATGTTACCAAACCTGACACTTTAAAACTCTGCCAGCCATCAAATTTTTTTTGTTTTTAAGTTGAGATAAAATGATTTGCAGCTACTAGAAAAAACGATGTGAAAGTAACCATGGCATCTACTCCTTGTTGGTGCGAACTCTGATCCTTATCACATAATACTAAAGCATCCAGTCTATCTCCCAATGCTTTTTATTTCAACTTGTTTCTTAGTAATGGTTACAAGTCAATGGGTTATCAAAAAGGCATTCAAAGGTGATAAATTCCATCAAAACCACTAAATATCAACAAATAGCATACTTTAACAGGCATATAATGCCAATGACCTCCATAAACCTCACAACAACATTTTTATGACATAAAAAAGGAGATGAGATCTTTCAGTAGCCAGTCCTCTGTTACTCTACCAAGTTTCACAGTTTGACACTTTCATAACCAAAAGACACCAACCAAAAACCGTTTTCTGACAAAAGAGAATAGACAACTAAAGAGTCCCTAACAAATCCAATCCCGTACATTCGAATTAACAATGTAACACAAGTAAATCCAAGAGAATCTTAACCCACGTTATACATAAAAGGCCTAAGCATAAAGTTATGTGTTCAAGCAAATATAGCCAAACTACATCCTCAAACATAAGAGTTCGATCAACTACAAACCAAAATAGAGCAACAAAACGAAAAAAGTAAAAGAAAGAAACCTGCATAAAGTTGTAACGTTCCCTTCCAATCGATTCGTTCTCCGCAATAGCAAAGTAGGCCAACATGGGGTAATGCCCAATATAAGACGCATAGCTATCTCGTTGAATGTTCACAGCCCATTCACTGAACAATCAGAAGGAAGTTAATTAACACAACCCAATAAATAAAAGTAGCAAAAGAGAGTATTGATATCCCTAGGTTATTCCAAGGATTAGAAAAAAAACTCACAATCTATTCAAATCGGCGTGGCCTGTTCCAACGTATTTGGCCTGCAGATGCTCTAGCTGGGAGTTTATGTTAAACCTATCACTCGCCCGCAAGTTTACCAACAGCAAAACCAAAGAAATTTTCAGTTTTGTTAAAAAAAATAAATAAACGGAAGCTTAACAATTTCATATCAAATTCAAACAAAAAAGATCGAATAAGATAAGAACCGCGAGAAAACTTTCCGAGTTCAAGAAATTAATTAATGAATATTCTGATTAAGAGAGGGTTACCTGCATTTTTGCTGTACTGCGAGAGCAAAATCAGTTCGAACTGCGAATTTAACAAGCAACGGAGAACTATGGAGAGAAAGGTAATTCGATATCGCCGGCAATCATATTAATGAATCACAAGCAATCTGGACGTTCGGTACATCCTGAACGCTGGCAAGGAAAGGTATAGAATAATAACATGTGGATCCCTAAAGTTTTGTGAAATCACAAATAAAAAAATCTATAAAAGTTGTTTTCCAGAGGGTCTCAAACCGTCCATTAAAACCACTAATCCACCGCCTCTTTCAGGAATTTTAAGGCAAATTTATTGTCTGAGCTAGTTTTTTCTTTTTCATTCTTAAATATTTAATACCACTTCAAATTTAAATTTTATTTACTATAAATATTTTTAAAAAAATGCTTTTGCAGTAAATATAAGTTCATAACTTGCAAAAGTTTTAATCATATCACCGCGCTCCTTTCAAACTAATAGCCTGCTGAAAAACCAACAGAAATATAGGAAGAAGAAAAAAATTAAAAAAGTAACATTTACTCTTTGTAAGCAATTATTTTAATCTGTCAACTAGGCAGAGTTATAAAGTTTAGCATTTTTTACTTTATTTAGTAACTTTTAAAAAACAGCAAAATAAAAATTATTTTTTAATTAATTATTATATAAAATAAAATAAAAATATTTATTTTTGATGATATTTATGTATTAATGATTTTTTATATTTGATATTTATAATAAAAATAATATTTTATTTTATAAATATTTTTAAAAATGATAATATAATAATAAATAAATAAAATTTTTATTAAAGTGACTACAAGCCAAAAACTATCAAATAATATATCTGAGATATATTCATATTATAAATAAAATAAAATAATACATTAAATAGATATTAAAAAATAGAGATGTGGATGAGATAGATAAATATAATTTTGACAATTAATAAAAAATATTTTAAAAATTATTAAGAGCTCATTAAATCATATATTAAACTCAAAATAATTACAAGTGTTAATTTAATTTCAATAAATATTATTAAAAAAAGTTGCCAAACATCCACTAATAAATTACGTAGCACTCACAAGCACACCCTAACTTGTTTTATGATTATATATGGATAGATAGATAGATTAAAATTAATAATACTAACCTAAATCTTAGCAAAATACTCGATAACCACATAGGAATTTCTCAAGTGCAAACATCCTATTACTAGGAATTCAATGATAAGTTGCTAAAATTCAACACTTAATTGCTAAAATCCTATATTCACATTTTATGCGAAGGTCAATAAAACATTTTGAATACTTTAGTGACGTTGGGAATAAAGGGTTTCCCCAATCAAGCAAAATAATTACAATGAAACAATGCTACACAAATTCATGCACATTGACAGAACGACAATTGACACAGGAAAAATACATGAACAAATTTGAAAGAATATTTACTTTTTGGTTAAATATTATTTTACAAAGAACACAGATTCTAGCCTACCCAAAAGCCAATTACCATCTCAAATTTGGAGGGGGAGGGGGGGCCGCGGGGGGCTTGGAGGGGAGATCGCCGCTTTCCCCCCTAAAACTTCCACTTTATAGAGATATGAAATGAAGGGAGAAGCCAAAGAAAAGCCTTCGTCAGATAAACATAACCCTCTTTAGCCTTTTGATCGCACGTTAGAAAGAAAAACACGGAAACTCATTGGGATTCGACCTCCTTCTCTGGAGCTTCTATTTGTGGAGGTAAAAGGTTTAGAAAGCTCCCATGAACAGGTTGATTCACTGTAGCCGACTCAACTTCTGTAACATAGAAGTCAAATTAATGATAGAAAAGGGAATGCTGAAAAGATAAATCATTGATTTAATATAATAATATCCTACGGGTTTCAGCCTATTTCCTCTTTGGGTGTGTTTTGGAAAGTGGAGAAGAGGGTTGTTCAGTAAAATGCTAAAACAACAAATCCTAAATTTTAGCTTAAAACTCAAAGTAAGTTTTTAAAGTAAATAAAAGCACTTGTGGAAAAAAAGGGAAGGAACCCTTACCAAAGAGGGATTTGATGGAGGGCCTCATAGGTTTTGTGCTCTTCTTCTTCAATTCAGCTGTACATGGAACACAAAGAATAATCACATATGAAGATCTCAACCAATCTGGAAAGTTGCATAGAGGATATACCTCTGAATGGCTTGCTTTATGAATAAAGAGACCATAGGAGAAAAAGAAAATAAGATATATCTTATCATCCAGATTAATATGTATAGCTAGCCAAGCGAGGGATAAATCCTTGTCAATGCTCATGATGCTTTAGTTATTTAAATGCTTCAGCAAAATTATTGAAGTAAATATTGCTCAGGTATAACAGGAGGGAAAATACTTGACACAGAGTGACAATTGACACAAACATTTCCAGTTTACACTATACTAGTTAATAGTCCTCTCCCTACGATCATTGAACTCAAGTAAAGGTGAGCTATACCAAAGTGACAAGACTTCATCAGTAGCAAGTAGCAAATTTTTTCCTGACCCAGAGTACAAAACGGGAACAAAGAAAAACATTTATATACTCCTAGGAAAGAGAAACTGAAAATAAGAAAATTTAAATAGATAAATGCATGTACAAATAAATCAAAAGATGCGATGGAGCAACATACCAATCCCAGGTAACTGATGATCATTTACAATTTCAAAGTTCTTGTATGTGTAACCCACAAAATTTATATCCTTCGACGAGAGCATCTGCATACGGATAAAAACAATTAACCCTATTCAAACATATAAACAGAATACGCTATACCAGCAACAACTCAAAATCTGTCCTTTGCAGTTCATAAAGCAAATAACTTTTACGTTAATGCTGACATCCAATCTGGTCAAATTCCTAGAACAATTTTTTCAAGAGAGAAAAACGGCAGCCAAATGCATGGATGTCACCTTCTTAAAAAAATAAATAAAATGATTTTAATAAATGAGACCAAAACAATTACACCAAAAAAACCACAGACAAATCCATCCACTTACCAACCGTAAAATACAGACAAAATTTTGTCATGTACTTTCCATATATATACTGGGCAAATCACCAACTCAGAGGAGAGCAACATTACCAAGCACTCAATAGAGTGTGTGTACTGCCGCTGTTTAATAGATTTCAATGCAGTTCGCATAGCGTCCATGTGGGAATCTTGCAGTCCATAAAGAGGGCAACTTCACCCATTAATCAGTGTGACAACGCATGAAAAGTGAATTTGCTTCATGCATTCCAATAAACTTCACACGCTGAGTCACGTCCATCCAGACTTGTTGCACTAATATAAGGCGGGCAACATTGCCCACAACTCATTCCTCTCTTCTTAGAAATCAGAGAATAACAAAGCAAAGACAAAGCATATGACGGTGATTCTAATTTGGGATTTTGATGGAATAATCCCAACCAAGCTGAATTCTACCAAATAATCTTATCACAGGCAATTAAATAATTTA
>JAWDEX010194125.1:0-12323 GCA_035221805.1 Trichilia hirta
TGTAGAGCAACCTTCTTCTGGTTTTAAAAGTCATAAATTTTCAAATTATACTTACAAACTCACTAAAGTTCTTTATGGGTTGAAATAAGCTCCTAGAGTTGAGTATGAGAGACTTAGTGAATTCTTGCTTAATAATGATTTTAAAAGAGAAAGTATTGACAAAACTCTTTTCATCAAAATCAAAGATAAACATTTATTAATTGTTCAAATTTATATTGATGACATTATCTTTGAAAGTATAAACACATTCATGTGTAATGATTTTTCAAACTTGATGAAAAGCAATTTCAAAATAAGTATGATAGGTGAGTTAAATTTTTTTTTGGTCCTAAAATTAAATTAAACTAATGATGGCATTTTTATTTCTCAATTAAAATACATCAAAGACTTGCTAAAAAGATTTGAGCTTCTAAAAAGGGGACATATAGATACACCTATAAGCTTATCCACTTCTTTAGATAAAGATAAAAGTAGAAAGAGTATAGACCAAAGACTATATAGATGCATAATTGGATCTTCACTCTACTTGATAGCCTCTAGACCTAATATAGTCCATAGTATGTGTGCTTGTACAAGATTTCAGTCAAATTCTAAGAAATCACACCTAACTACAGTTAAGAGAATATTTATATACTTTAGAGGAACTATAAACTTAGGTTTATTCTATCTAAAGGATGGATAATTTAGTCTTAAAGGATGCTCAGATACAGATTATGATGGCTATAAGATTGACAAGAATAGCACTAGTAAAACCTATTACTTCTTAGAAAATTCATTGGTTTCCTAAGTTTAGTAAAAAACAAAGCACAATTGCTTTGTCTACCACAGAAGCAAAAGATACGTCAATTAGCAGTGTTGTGCTCAACTTCTATGGATTAGACACCAACTATATGATAATAGATTAGATTATTCAAACATTCTCATATTTTGTAACAATACCAGTGCAATAAACCTGACTAAAAATCCTGTACACCATTCTAGAACTAAGTATATAGAAATTAGACATCATTTCATATGTGATCATGTTAGTAAAAGCAATGTCTTTATTGAGTATATCAATACAAAAGATCAACTAGCTGACATTTTTATAAAACCTTTAGATAAAGAACGATTCTGTAAGATTAGAGTCAATTAAGGATGATAAAACTAAGTTAAGACTAAAAAGAAAGTGTTTATGGTCATTCATCCTCCGATCAAAATTAATAGAGGTGAATATATCGATACAAATTGGGTAAGTATTGATACTTTTTTTTCGAATATATGAGAAGTTGTTGATTCATAACGTGTATATCAATATTGTGTAATTAGAGTATTAATACATACTAATAAGGTATCGATACTTTCTTTCAAGTATCCAAAATATATCGATGCAAAAGACATATATTGGTACAAATAGGTTAAAGTATTGATACATAAAGGATTTATATATCAATATTTTATCTCTTGAGGTAGTGAAATATCGATACTGGAAGGATACAGCATCGTAAGCTCAAATATATTGATACATATATATGATAGTGTCAATACTTTTACAAATGAGAATATGACATATTCACTGACGTCATTGTGTCAGATGGTTTGACATAATCAATGAAATCATATCGCATTAATTGTGAAAAATAACTGTGCTGCCATATGTCACGCAAGAAAAATTTTATTGCCCATATTTTTAAAAGCTCTTGTCAGTTCTTTTTCTCAACTAACCATAGCATGCCACATGCCAAAATCTTTCTCTCCTTCTTAAAGACAAAATCAATACATCTTCTAAAACGTTTCAATTATCTCCATATGTATCGATACATTCCCTTTATATATCAATATCCTATAGAAAATGTATCGATCCTTACCCCAGAAACTTAGGTGTATTGATGCATTAAGTATATTTATCAATACTTTTATACGATTCGAACAACAAGGGCAATTTTTTCTTTTTATTCCTCATAACCTTTATTTTCTTTCTCACCATCATCTTTTAAAAGCTCATCTGATATAAAAAAGTAGTTTTAAAATAGCTTTAAGAACCAAGATCCCTAACATTTCCATAGGGAAAAGATTGCATATGATCGAATCTTATCAAGATATTTCTATCCAAGGTAACCTATAGGGATTTACCAATCAAGATTAGAATAATAGATTCTTTATCATCTTTATGCGAAGAAAAGTATCTCCAAGTAAGATCATCAACTTTGATTTCCTAGAATCTCTATACTTTCTATACCTAGGTACTTTTAGACATTTTGGGTAGAGTAGGATATTGAACCTTAGGAGCAGTTATCACCTTGAGTTGATTAAACTTTTCTATTCAAATATGGATACAAAAGACCCAAATATAGGACGTAGACTCACACATAGATTTAGAATATCTGTAAGAGGTTTTGATTTGGTTATTAATGAAGAGGTACTAAGACGGATTTTAAACACCCCAGTTGAAGGAGAAAATTATCCTGTTGGAAATTTTTAAGCAATAAAGGCATGTAAAACTATCTTTAAGAATTCAAAGTTATAGAGAGTAGATTTAAAACCACTCAGACTGGGTATTCATGAGAAATTACTGCATTTAATTGTTAGCTATAATTTAAATACAAGATTTACACAATTTTTAAAGATGACTCTTAAAAATATATGGTAGATACAGTGCATTATTGAAGGTAAACGTCTAAATTTGGTCTCTTAGATCATAGATGAGATCACTAGGATTGTTTTATCTAAGACTATGGCACTACACTATAGTTATGCTATTATTGAGATCCTTAAACGACTATGTCCGCATGTATTAGAGGGTGTTGACAATGTTCACCCATCTACATCTGCGTCATTAAGAGAGACGACCATTCGCCACATGCTCTATACTCAAAATCAAGAAGGTGAATAGGTTCTACAGAAGAAGTATAGTCCTGCAAAACTATCACCTAGCATTGATATTCTTGAGTATGTATAAGAGAAGCAATCAAAGATTCCTATCTCTTGCCTATCTCTGGCTTCTACGACAACACCTTTTTCTGCACCAATTCATAACTTACCTCTACCACCTGCAGTGACTGAATACTTATCATTTGATCTTAATAAGCATTAGATAACATAGAGTCGATAATGATGACATAATTTTAGGCCATCAATCGACATTTAAATCAAGGCTATGAGGCAGTCATCCATCTCGGCCAACTCATGCTCTAGTTCTGTATGAGACCAATATGATTCTCTCTCAATTCTATAGAGTTAGACCTATACCTCCCCTCTTACATTACTTTTAGCAACAGCAATAGTAGCATCTTTTTCATCCTTTTTCTAGCTATTGATCACCATACAAGTAAAAACCTATCCCCTCTTACCAATATCAACCATCTATCACGATTTATGTGCCAGACTCGTGCTTATCTTTGAACAATAATGATCTCATTGCCTCCCTCAAGAAAATGATTTGAGAAGCCTAAAAAGACCTCCAAGATACTCGATGTAATTGATTATTTAGAATAGGTTGTTTATATTTTTGTTTTGGTTACTTATTTTCTTACTTATTGGCTTTTGTGGATTCTGTGTATTATTCCTTATGATGGATACTATAGATCTTTTTTTGTGTCTTTTTTTTCATATGCCGTTGATTTTACTTACTGTACTGAATCATATTTGACTCATTCAATGATTAAGGGGAAGAGGTATTGTTTTCCTTTATTTGTTGCTCTTATTTTCCTTCTTTGAGTGTTGACAAAAAGGCGGAAAAGTATTACATTCAGAAAAAAAGTAAGATGTTTTGTCACTATCAAAAAAGGGAGAGATTGTTGACTCTAAGTTTTTAATGATGACCAAAATATATGCTTGCTAATTAGTTTTTAATAATATTAATGATATAAATGTGCTTGTTAATTACCTTGGTTGAGAAAGGTAGTCTTTGCAGGATTAATAGGATCGATACTTGGTTAAATTTACAAGGAAGTATCGATACATTTCAGTTATGTATCGATACAATCTATCAAAAAGATCATAAAAGAGATTAAAGAATCGATGCAAAATGCTAAAGAGATCGATATTTAGTTGAAAAAGTAGTAATGTATCAATATATAAAATTAAAGTATCGATATATTTTGTCTAAGACTAGATCCAGAAGGATTAAGGATCAATACTTAAATGTAAAGACAATAACCCGTTTGAAAAATATCGATACTCTACAATAAATAGATCGATACATAGTAACAAGTCTAGAAAAGTACAAGTCAAACGTCAAAGTTAGAAGCATATAAGATCGATATAAAGTGAAGCATAAAGCAAAAGTATCGATACCTTGAATTAAAGTATCGATACATTTTATCGGACAAAATTTTTAAAGAAAGTCAAAAGCCTCTAAGAAGCAGTAAAGATCGATATAGGACTTAAGATAGATTAATATGATAAAGACTGTGTTAGTATTGTATGCTCTAAACCATTTGTATTGTCAGTTTTTGGCACATTGTATTGAATTACTGTAATATTATGTACTATGTATATATTTTATTAATAAAGAAATTTTTTCAATTCATATATATATATTGCTTCTTCTATCTAATCGTACTAATAATAGAATATACATATAAAATGTCTAAGATAATTAGATTATCTAAAGTATTTCCTACAGAAGTAATATTGACTAGGCATTTATATTATAGTATAGTCACACTAAAAGTCTTCGGTGAATATTATGAGATGATATTAATGCGAGTAATATAATAGTTATATTATTGGGACATTAGTGTGAAATAATAATTAGAGAACTATTTTTTGAACGTGACCAAAGTTGTGATGAATCAGACGAATGTATATTGTCAATAATATAAGTTATGATGAATCATACATTGGATTATATATATATTGTCAATACTAGCGAGAAGGGCGCGTGACGCTCAGGCAATGTGTGCATGCCATGCACGCCTGTATCCTGCACCCATGCTAGCCCTTGCTCTGGCTCCTCGCATCGCGTCTTGAATACACCCATGCACTCAGTACGCTGTTACGCCAGCATATCGACACCCCTACGCTAACACCTTGTGCATGGGGTGGCCGTACTGTACAGTGAAAGGTTTTGTTAAATGCACCCTATTACTAAATACACCTTTTTTTCTATTTTTACTCTAATTTTTTACTATGTTTTTCAATTTGATTTTTTTAGTAATTTTGGTCATAATTTATGAAATTTTACTTTTGAGAAAAATATTTTTTTAAAAAAAAATATACTAATGATTGGTGATCCCAATGAGGGGTATTTTTATAATTTTTTTAATTAGACTAAAATATCTTTGTAATATTAATGGTTAATTTTTAATTGGCCTATTTTATATTATTTATATTGTATAATGGATATGTTTATTAAATTATTTAATGTGATTTTTTTCAATAATCAAAAAAACCTAAATTGTTGAACAATTAAATGAATTGGTTCAACAGCTTAATAAAATTATTTCTAATAATTCGAGTTTCCATCATTAAAGTAATATTCATATGATAAATAGTCTAAATTACAAATTAGTTAACATTATTTGTTTGACAAAAAATTTTAACCGAGTTTGTGAAAGTGGTCTATATATATAAATAGTAATTTTAGCTCGATTTTATAAATCACTTATTTATATGATAAGTGAGTGAAATTAATCTAGCATAAGATTTTTGTATGACAAAAAGGGGTACAAAAGCTTGGTTATAAGAATATTATTTATAAAATAGCTATGTTGAGAGAGTAATAATTATCACATGTAACGTGGATAATTTTAAATAAAATATGATTCTTTAAAATTATTATATTTCTGCCTCTCATTATAGAATAACTAGTAATTCTTTTACATAAATTTTCTGCTCCAAGATTCTATTATATGAGGAGTATGGGTTTTATGTGATTGAATCGAGTTATCTGGTTCTTGATAATATTCAAATTTTAATCAAAATTTTTATTATATGAGATTGGAATAAGAATATTATTTGAGAAAGTGCAATGATTTAAATATGAGTGTAGGATACCAAGATTTCTGTTACGTAAAGTGTCTAAAACTATGATAAGGTAAAATATTGAGTCGTATATGTGATACATAAAAGAAAGTATTCTTTACTCATTTGAGTTAGTTGTTCAAGATTTCTATTATGTGAGGTTGATTAATTTTAAATAAGAATTTGATACCCACTAATTATTAATAAAATTCAACAAAATTTTTTTAAATCATATTTTAAGGAGTGTAGGGTTTAAATTAAATAGTGGGAGCTAATTTGATTAGCATAATGCATAATTATATTTAATTATTGAATATATATATGTTTTATTTGTAATTCAATATACTGACAAATTATTTTTCTTGTGTTTTTTTAGTTTCTCTCACTGATATTAAAAATGTCATCATTTAACGTGTTTTAAAAGATTTTGGACAATAACATGCTTACTGGACCAAATTTAAGGGACTGGTTAAGAAATTTAAGAATTGTTTTCAAATTCAAAAACTTAAGCTATGTTTTAAAGGCGAAAATGCCTATATCTTTGAAGGTGGATGCTCCATTAGAGAAATAAAAAGCCTTCAACGAATGGCATGCTAATAATTATAGAGTATGACTCTGCATACTAGCATCAATGAATCGGGAGCTATAAATATGACACGAGATTATACAATTTACGTATAAGATACTCAGATCCTTACAAGAGTTTTATGGGAAAAATTTTGGTGTAGTAGAGTATGAGATGTGTGTTATGCGTTTTAGTATAAAACTTAGGAAGAGAATTTTATTCGATGACTATGTCATCAAGATAATTAATATTCTTGGGCAATTAGATACTTATGACATTTAAATGCCCCATAGTCTAAAAGTAAATTTGATTCTATAGTCATTCTCACTTCGTTTAAAGGTTTCAAGAGTATTACAAACAAAATGCAAAGGGTAAGGGATATAAGGATGTTTACATGGTCACCACTAGTAGGACTGGTAAGAGGCCACAGCACTTATCTCAAGGTGTAAAATGGCCAACCAAAAAGAAATTTAAAAAGGTACAAAAGTCCCTTATTTAGAAAAAATCCAAAATAAAATAACTCAAAGAAAAATGTTTCTACTGCGAGGAGGATAAATATTAGAAGAAGAACTATCCTCTATACCTCAATTGTCTTAAGAAAGTTAAGATAGGTATGTATAGTAGTTATGTAATTGAATATGAATTAAGTGTTAATTCAGATATTCATTCATAGATACTTGACTCAATTGCTACTTCTTATTTCTATGTGTCATTACAAGTACTACAAAATAGTTTTCCACTATCAAGTAATGAGATTATTTTAGTAATGGCAAATAGAGGAATAATTACAGCCACTCATATAGGCTTATGTAGACCACAGTTACCATCTGAGCACATTTTGAAATTAAAAAATGTACTAGATTTTATTTCTGCTGTACAAAATATTATATCTATATTTGTATTAGGTAATATGGGATATTTTGTAAAGTTTAATAAAGATATATGTTTATTACATTTTGAAAATATATGTATTCGTAAACTAATTAATACAAATGGTTTGTATGTTCTTTAATTAAATAATAATTATTTATTATATTTTATTATTAATAAAAAAATTCAAAATAAAATTAATACTAAATTTCTGTGACATTATAGATTAGGCCATATAGGAGATAGATAACTCACTCAACTTAGGACTAGTGGAATGTTAGTCTCATTAGGTTTTGAACCCATTCTGACTTGTGAGTCATATTTTTGAAAAAAAATAACTAAATTGCCCTTTAAGAATAAAGATAAGAGATCAAAAGACCTGTTGGACCTCGTACATACAGATGTATATGGATTATTCAGTCCTGCAATCAAAGAAAATTTTGATTACTTCATTATCTTTACCAATGATATGTCTAAGTATAGGTATATGTATTTAATGAAATACAAATCTAAATGCTTTGAAAAGTTCAAAGAATTCAAAAATAAAGTAGAAAATCAAATAGAAAAAAATATAAAAGTTCTGTGATTTGATCGTAAAGGTAAATATTAGAGTACTTAATTTTAAAAATTTTTGAAAGAAAATAAAATTATCTCACAAATAACACTTCTATGTACACCTCAGTATAATGGTATAGTGGAAGGAAGAAATTGTATTTTATTAGATATAGTGCAATTAATGGTCAGTTTTACAGACTTGCTATTATATTTATGGAGATAAGCTTTGCAGACTATTGCATATATTCTTAATAAAATTCCAACTAAATTAGTCCAAAAGACCCCATATGAGATATAGTATGATAAGAAGCCCAGTCTAAATTATATTAAAATTTGGGGTTATCCTGCATATGTCAAGTTGATCAAATCTAATAAACTTGATTTAAAATCAGAGATAGATTGATTTATAAAATATTATAAAGATAATTTAGTGTAGCAAATCAGATAAAAGATAATTTTAATTTTTATCTGATCAAAGAATATCTATCAATAGAAATGTGTACTTCTTAGAGAAAGAGTTTTTGAAGAAGAAGGTGGGAGTAGAGAGATTAAATTAAAAGATAGTCTTTTAAATATCAATCTGATCGAATTAAAATTGGTACATTTAGTCAACATACTTTAATTCCTATTAATCTAGTTCTAACTTGAAAATCTTCTAAGATTCTTATAGTTTTAGAGAGATATACATTTCTCAATGAGCAAAATTTTGAATCTTACTTAATAGGAGTAATAGATTATAGAGATAATCCTAAAACCTATAAAAAGATAATCCTAGATAAAGATTTAGGAAAATGGGTAGAGGCAATAAAATCTAAAATAGATTCTATGCATGTGAATCAAGTCTAGACACTTGTTAATTCTCTAAAAAGAATAGTTCTTATTAATAATAAATGAATCTTTAAGAGAAAAATTAGTAAGAATGGATAGGTAGAGATCTATAAAGCACGACTAGTAGCAAAAAGTTATACTCAAAAATAAAGTTTGGATTATGAGAAGACCTTTTTGTTTATTGCTATGATAAAATTCATTCGAATTATACCAATCATAGCAGTATACTATAATTATAAATTTTGGCAGATAGATGTTAAGATAACATTCTTTAATGGTTATATTGAGGATAACCTATTTATAAAATAGCCAGTTAGTTTTATGTCCACTGCTAAATTATATAGAGTATACAAGTTGTATTGATCTATTTATGAATTAAAGTAAGTTTCCAAAAGTTAGAATATTTGATTTGATGAAATAGTTATTTGGCTTTATCAAAAATTTAGATGAATATTATATTTATATATAGATTAAAGATCATGCGATCACGTTCTTGATTTTATATATAGATGACATATTATTGATGAATAATAACGTGTACATAACAACAAAAGTCAAAATCTGGCTATTCAAAACTTTTTCTATAAAAGATTTGAGAAATACAACTTATATTCTCAAAATTTATATTTATAGGGATAGATTAAAGAAGATAATTGAATTATTTTAGAAGTTATACATTGAAAAGATTCATCTTTCAAAAGATATGGGTCCCAAGACTGGGCAACGAATGCGTAATATTCCATATGTATCAGCTATAGGTAGCTTGATATATGTTATACTATATACTCGATCTGATATAGCTAATACAGTAAGTGTCACTAGTAAATATCAGGTAAATTCAGGAGAAAAACACTGATTTACAGTGAAAAATATCTTTAAGTACTTAAAAAGAACTAAGGATTTAATTCTAAGTTATGGATCTTAAGAGTTGAGTATTTACAAGTACTCAGATCCTGATTTTTAATTAGATGTAGACGATTAAAAATCTATATTTGATTTTATATTTCTATGTAATAAAGGGGCTATGAGTTAGAAGAGTTTCAAACAGACGACAACAGCCAATTTTACTACAAAAGTTAAATATGTAACAGCTTTAAAAGTAACTAACAAAGTAGTTTAGATGTAAAAATTTGTATCTAAACTAGGTGTAGTTTCTAGTATGGCTTATTCGATAAGCGTATTATGTGATAATAAAAGTGCTATTACACGAGCTAAGAAACCAAGAGTACACCAAAAATCTAAATTATTCAGCAAAAGTATCACATTTTAAGAAAATTTATTGGTACTAGAGAAATTTTGATCGAAAAGATATCTTTAGTAGATAATATTACTGACCTTCTCACTAAAACAATGACACTGAAGCAACTGGACCAGCATCTTGAGAAGATGGGTATAAGATACAACAGATAATTACTTTAGTGCAAGTGAGAGTTTGTTAGTGTTATATGCTGTAAACAATTCGTGTTGTTAGTTTTTGGCACATTATATTGAGTTACTGTAATAATATGTACTGTATACATATTTTATTAATAAAAAAATATTTTAATTCATATGTATATATTATTTTTTCTATCTAATCATACTAATAATAGAATATGCATATGAAATGTCTAAGATAATTAGATTATCTAAAGTGTTCCCTACAGAAGTAATAATGACTGGGCATTGATGTTACAGTATAGGCACACTAAAAGTCTTCGGTAAATATTATGAGATAATATTAGTATGAGTAATATAATAGTCATATCTTTAGGACATTAGTGTAGAATAATAGTTAAAGAACAATTATTTGAATATGACCAAAGTTATGATGATCATATGAATATATGTTAATGATTTATCATTGGATTATATGGGCGTGTTAGCTTCTCTTTAGACCTAAGATATTATTATTGTTAATCGATATAAATGCACATAGTTCATATGGTATATAAATGCGAGACTAATCATATCTTGTATACAGAAGTCAGTTTGAATCATGTACTGTTAGATGGAATCTATTGACTTGATATAAAGGATTTTGAAGTATCGTTGACTCGATATAAGTTTGAGTTCCTAATTAGATATTAGTTGGTTAAAGTATAAATGTCATACGAAGAGTTCGTAGTGATAAGTTCGTAGTGATAAGTTTAACATTTATTGACTAATTATCTAAATATAACTAAAATTTAAGCTTTTGACACTCGAGAGCCTTAATTCAGTTAGGATTAGATAAACAGACTATTCACACAAAATTTATAATTTGTTATAAAAGGTTCAATGAAGATTTTTTTCATTATAATTAGGGGCTATGGCACATTGCTAGATTTTAACCATGGTCGTTGAGAATTTGAATAGTTCGAAATGAGATTGATTTCAACTCACGGCTAATATCATAATGAACCTGAGAGATCATGATATAAACCTCAACTTATTCTTGCTATTAGAGAGTAAATAATATTCGCAAGAGATCTAGCACTCTCGGAGATATTATTTAACCAAAAAGTAGTAAAAGATTTATGCATTAAATAGTTTAACAGATTGAGAGCTTGAAAAATTTATTTGATTGTAATTTAAAGTAAGTTGCAATATTTTATAAATATTTAAAAATATAAATAGAATTAAAATAGATTTGATTAAAATAAGTTTGACTGAATTTGAGGTCAATTTATAATTTTTTAAAGTTTAGGGACTTACGTAATATTCTATATTTATCATTAGAAAGCTTGTTGGAGAAGCTTCGGGACCTATTTGTCTTTGATAAAAAGGCTAGAGATATTATGATAAATAGAAAAAAATATAAAAGGACTAAATTTTACATTTTTGTTTACTATGCTCTCTCTCTTTACAACCAACCAAAGTAAGGAGAAGGTTGAGAATTCTGATTCTTTTGCAGACATTAAAGATTTGGTGTTATTCTTCATCTCAAAATCACTAAAAATTAGTGATTAAGTTGTTAAAATGTTTAATTTTGCCTATAATTGAAGAAAAATGGAATCCATGCTTGACTTTGTACATGTATTAATCACTTAAATTGATCACATAAAATTCAAGACATAGTTATTCATAAACAAAAATATCCGCGTTTGTTCACATAAATAGAATATCAATTAATATTATGTAACATCCCGCTTATAGCTAGGATGCTACTGGCAGGAGACAGGAGAAAACTCCTACCTCCACAAGCCACTACCTATCTCTGAATGTGAACCTTTGATCTGTAATGTGAATGCTCATATGAAAATATAATCTTATATGACTAATTAATGATAACAAAGGCTTAGCCCAATCCCATGTGCAATCTTAAATCAATATAATGTATATAACATGTGTTCTCGCATGTTTCAAACTATACATGTATTCAAAATATAATAAAAAGATATATTAGACCCACTGACACTAAAACCAGTACCATATGACTGACTGCAATTGAAATATCCTCTGTCTCGTACGCTTTTCTTTCGATAAACTGAAGTAGCACACCGATATGATTATTAATTGACGAATACATAAAAGTGTATGAGTATTAAGGTTTAAATTCATCATTTTACACTTTGAATATAATTAATTCCCTCAAATT
>JAWDEX010194146.1:0-12322 GCA_035221805.1 Trichilia hirta
GATTTCTTGTTATGGGCTCTTTTCCCTTTGGTTGACCCTTTTCTCTGAATTACATTTTTATTCTAAATGTTACGCAAATGTATATCAAACCCTCCCCAGCCTTGGTGCAAGCTGGCTTTGAATCCTCGAACTTTGTACCTCAAGATGGTTTACAAGTTCAATCAAGTAGCACTTGCTTTATTTGGATTGACGCTTTTGTGGTCATATACATATGGTTTTGAAACTTGATGAATTTGGTATGTTTTGAAATTGAATTGGTTGCAGTAAAATTTAAATACTATTGTTTGGGCATTTACCTTCAAACTTAAATTTGTAGGTCAATTTGTAACTCAATATAGTATTATAGCAGGTTAGACCTTATAGTCTCATATTCAATCCCTTTGGACACTAGTGATTAATTAAATTATAATTCTTAGAGGGAAGCGAGCTGCTCTTGTTTAATATTTGGATCCACATGAGAAGCCTATGTAATGAAGCCATGCTTGCATATGAGAGGGTATGCTAATGCTTATATACAATTGTTTGGGTCCATATCACTAATAGGTTTAAGTTGAGTTACTATTTTTAGATCGACTATTAACTCAATTTAATGCTGTTGGTGGTACAGTGACATCAATAGAAAAATCTATGGCTTTTTGTTTCATGAATCTTGATTCTCTTGGATTACTAGAGTGCATCACACAGTGATAGTTGAACTATTACAACTTGGGAATGAAGGTCTTAGTGCAAGGGTAAAAAGTTAATTTCTTACTGATTAAAAGGGCATTACTGATTTCTGAAAACACGTCTTCAGACTTACGTGAAGGACATGTGGTTGCTCGTTGATGATTCAAAAACTTAGTTCACCTGTGTGACTCCTTCATAGTGTCTAATCTATTTAAAAAATTTTAACTCAAAGTATCAAGGTATTTAAAGAAAATTAGTTGTTTTCTTAATTAGTTATTTTTAAATATTTAAAAATTAGTTATTTTTAAATATTCATACTTTTTAAATATTTAAGTTAAGCATATATTAACTTAATTAGTTGTTTACTCAAGGAACCTTGTGAAAACCACTGCTCTCTTTTCAATCTGGAACTCTTTTTATGTTTTCCTTTTTTTCTGGTAGGATATTTATTTTTATCTGTTGTCAGATTAATGTTTTCATTAATGCCTTAGTTCTATGCTTTGTGTAAATGTATGATATGTATATTTATAAATTAATCTTCAGTCTAGATTAGGAAATGTGAAAACTAATTCGGCATTCAGTTTGACTGTCTCTCTCTCTCTCTCTCTCTTTATATGTTTTCAGGCCTCACTATAATTTAAATCTGCAGAGCATTGCTGTAAATGGACAGTTATTGCCCATTGATCCGGCAGCATTTGCAGCATCAAATAATCGAGAAACTATTGTTGACTCAGGAACAACTTTGACTTATCTTGTGGAAGAAGCTTACGATCCTTTTGTCAATGCTGTAAGATTGAATTTTTTTTTCTTCTATTCAAATTGATTTGGTTATCTTGGTGACATTAACTACTATAAGGACATCAATATTTTTCTCCTAAGATTGCCCTTTTGAAAACATAAAGTTACATATCCAAGTTCTGATGCATAAAGACCTAGAGGAAAAAGGACTGGTATTAATCAACATTCATGCGCTACACTATATCTGTAGTAGTGGAGAAAACCCATTTGATATGATAGGGGTTTTGTAATAGGCCGTTTGGACAATAATTTCATCATCCTCATGAACCTCGTAGCATAGCTCATAACCAACGGTCATAAACAAGTCACTGCTTGAAGAACATAATAGATTTGCTTATCACTGTAAAATGGGCTTGATCATTTTCTTTCCTTTGGTACTTAATTGATGATGACATGATAACTATTCAATTCATAAATGCTGCACCCGCTCAAATTATATTCTTGCAACTTTTAATATTTGAAAGTGTGGAAAGTAGCAGAAATTGGATTGAATTTGGGATACTCTTTCATATATTTATTTGTTTATGCACTTTTTTGAAGATTTTATATAGGGATTATTAACCATGCTTAGAATCAGTTTGAGAAGTGCTTGAATGTTTGAGATCTCCTTATTGTCCATTGTAGCGGAATTTTCTTTATATATAAATGATAAATTTCCTTTGTAACAAATAATAAATAATACAAAAAGAAAAGCAAGACAAAGTTTACTAGCGCTCTCACTTGGGCGATTTTAATATACTTGCGGGCAGTTGCGAGCTGTCCTTTCTTGGATTAGAAAATTTTTTGTTAAAATTGTTTTCAATAAGTTCTGAAGCTCTTCTAATGATTGAATTCTAGATAACTGCCATTGTTTCACAATCTGTGACTTCTACCATGTCTAAAGGAAAACAGTGTTATCTTGTCTCCTCCAGGTTTTTTCTATAACTTATATCTTCTAAATATTATTAAGGAGTTTTACTTATCGAAAGAAAGATTTTGTTGTGTCCTGTGGCTGGTCTCTTTTTTTCCCTTTTCCTCTTTCCAAACATCTGAATGGATCCATTTCTATATTGCATGCAGTGTATCCAAGATATTTCCTCTGGTCAGTTTAAATTTTGCAGGTGGTGCATCCATGGTCTTAAAACCAGAAGAATACCTCTTACATATGGGATTCTATGTGAGTTTTGCATCATTCCTCTTTTGCTTTGTACTTGTTCTCCAAAGTTAACAAATCACATATGATTCTTCTGAATGTCAAGCCACTATAGAAAGTTGAATGCAATGCTTTCTTGTTTTAGGATGGAGCTGCAATGTGGTGCATTGGCTTTGAGAAAGTTCAAGGAGAAGTATCAATTTTAGGAGGTTAGATCTTTGACTATTGCTTCTTTTACTTGATTTAAATTTCCGAAGCATGGCTTGAGTTTGCTCTGACTCCCATTTATTCATATTGCGATTGTGGAATTTAATCTTTCCGTAGGAATGTGCATTTACTTGATGATTCAATGTTTAACATCACCCAATCGACAACTGCTTCTAACGTGTCTTTTCCCTATTTGTTACCACAACCTATTATGTGGTTATACTTTACAACAATTGTTCAATGTCTGTGCATGTGCATGCTATAAATGGCTTCAAACTTCTGTTGTATTTTCTGTTTGTCTGTTTCAAATACATAATGTGAAATGCTAATTTGTCGGTAATAAAGATAAATTACTGCTGTTCTGACAGTTCATTTGAGTAATGGCATTGTTGAATTACTATTAGTAATATGATTATTGCTGAACTCGGTGTGTGTGTTGGTTTGCATGCATGTGCATTTTCTTTTTTTTTTTTTTTTTACAATTCCTCTTTTATTTAATAAGATTTCCATGTTACCTATATTTTTAAAATTAATATTGTTTTGATTCAGAACGTAGGACCCTGCCGGTTACTTGTAGAAGTTCATAATTGTCCAGGATGCCTTTTGTTTTCCATGAAAAAATTGCTTAGATTTTCTATTGACCAATAAAACTATTGATCTTACGAGCTAAAACACCTTTTACAGCTTGTCTGAGCACCTGTAATTTTTGCCTTTGTTCCTGTTGCTTTTTGCCTTATTATTTGATCAATAGGAATGTTGCTGGTGGACGCATCATATGTGGGTAACTTTATAATTGCATTCATGATTTTCAAACAAAGCTAAAAGAAAAACCTTAGTATGGCCTTTATATCCCTTTGGGCTCTTGGACGGATTGTCTTTTTCTGGGTTGACATCTTGGCCCCATCGGACACTGTTCTATTTTGATGCACCTTTCTTTGTTTCTGCCAAGGAATAGAAAAGGGCATCAGGGCCCTGTGGATTGTTTTATTTAGTAGATCCCTAGCGTCCTTATGATACTAAAGTGTTAGGATTGACATTCACTCTTTGCACACGCCTTTGAACTTGGTTTGCATTAGTCTCTAACCACTGATCCTATGAACAATTTTTCTTTCAAGATAAGATATGCCTTGATTGTCTCTGTAATTATTAGTTCACGTGTAAGGCATTATCAACCGCATTTTCTTCAGTAAGTTATCACTTTACCCGAAAACTTGAGTTGATAGGTTCCTCTCAATAGGAGTATATTTAAGTTATAACATACCCTCACATGCAATGCATGTTGATCAAACCCAATCAGGACCACAAGCATAATAGCAAATGTGTAATGCTTACTGGGGATTTGTCCATAGGACTACTGGTCAAACTAATTGCAATACCATGTTAGCCTATCATTTAACCCAAACGTTTAAACTAAAGACACGTTAGTAGTATTTAAACTCATAACATCTCCAATGCAAGGGTTTTCTAGCAGTGAATTGTTTTTGTTTGAAAGAGACTAGAATTTTTTCAATCAGAGTCTTAATGCTTCATTTTGCAGATCTTGTTCTAAAAGATAAGATCTTTGTTTATGATTTAGCTCGTCAACGAGTTGGATGGGCTAACTATGATTGTAAGTTCAACTGATGATAATATTAAATTTCTTTCCTATTGTCGCTAATCTACCCTCATGGAAGGACTTAAACCCACATGGGTTTTGACTAAATTTACAATCCTCAGGTTCTTTGTCTGTAAATGTGTCGATAACTTTTAGTAAGGACCGGTTCATCGATGCCGGACAGCTGAGTGTGAGTAGCTCATCAAGGGATATACTCTTCAGGATGCTAGCTCTGATCATTCTAGCTCTCTCTATGCACAGTGTAATAATGTTGATTGAGTTCCAATTTTTGTAATATAAAACTTAGCGATTCCATTCTTTGTCAAACGTGTATTGGTATCGGCTTGGCTTGGCTTGGCTTGGGTGAGAGATTATTTATTGTAATTGTAAATTACTTGCGTACCAAGTTAGCGTCATACCCTTAAACAGTGGCTATTAAAGTAGAAGAAAATTAAAATAATTCTTTTTTAGCTTGTACCCATAATCAATAATCGAAAGGAGCTTTATACCATTTTAATAAAAATTGTCGATTTTTTAAAACTTCAGCTAAATAAATACATAGATAATTAAGTAGAGAAAATGGTGATTATGTAATAACCATTTATTATTTTAAATCATTAGGGTGTAGAAACAAAGACTTTATAAATGGTAACTTAGAAAAGAGTCGATGGAAATTTAGGAAGAAAATAGAAATAGAAATGCAGAAAATAAAAAAGAATGGGAAAAATTGAGAACGTAAATAGAAATAGAAGTTTGAAGAATGAAAAGGGATAAGAAAAGAAAACAGGAAAATAATGAAAATCGGGTGTATTCATTTGTTTGATTGATATAAGAAATTATAGAGGAAAACAAAACCCCTTCTATTTAGAATGATACGTGTTACTAAATAAATATTTAATTATCTATTAATATGAATTATATATAAAAAATAAATTTTTATTATTAAGAAATAATTATAGTCAAAGAAATTAAATTATATGCTCATTAAATTTTATTATTATTAAAATATTTATTTAATAAAAATATTTATTAATAATTAAAAAAATTATAATAAAGATATTTTTACTTTAATAAAGTAAAAATATGTTAATGATAGCCATTGAATCAATTCAATAACTATCATTTTATTGTTTTTTATGATATCATTTTAGTTATGTTAGTTAATAAGACATTAATATCACAAAATTCAATGAAGTAGTAGTTATGAGATTAATCTAATGCCTATTATTAATTCATCCTTACTTTATTAAAGTAAAAATATGTTTATTAGAGAAACATTATAATCTTAGGCATTAAGCATATATTTTATTTATCATCAATATTATAATTACAAATAATTAATATAACATGCACTTGTTAAAAGAATTTATAAATTAAATAAATAAATATAATCTTATGCAAATTGTCAAAATGTTTCAGTATTTAGATTTCAACACCTAAGTACTCCAGTTTAACAATGAAATGTTGCATTAATTAACAGTTTTGAATTAAATGATATTGCACTGCAGATTATTTTGAGTATTTTTAATCGTGTCCATTTTTATTATATTTTATTTTCCTTTTTTCCTAACAAATTTCTAAATCCAAACAAATTATTTTAGTAAAATATAAAATCTCTGTAACAAAATACTTATCTTATTTTTATAAAAATTTCATAAGTTTATTTATGAAGTTTGTTTCTTTCAAAAGAATTATAAATTGATTTTAAAACGTAATTTAAATTTAATAGTCCCGTGTCTCTAAGTACTATGATAATAATTAAAAATTTTACAACAATACTAATGACATGTAATAATAACATTTACTATAATCATAGAAGAAATAAGAAAAGAGTTATACTAGATATAATTTTTTTTTGGTATAAGTTATTACTTATAAATTGATGTAATATAATAATATTAATTAATAAAAATATAAAATAATATAATTAATAAGAATAAACAATGTAAGGGACATATTTGATATAATTAGTTTGTAATTAATTTAAAAATAATAAAAAGTGTTCAACAATACCGATTTTTAATGAGAATCACTTATTTTTTAATTAATATTTATTCTTTTAATTTTTATCTCACAATAATTATGCAATTACAATAACTGCAGTCACACTATCTTAATACTAAATATGTCGAAACTAGTATTATCATGTTATATTAGTTTATACACAATAATTTATATAAAAATTTTGTATCTCTAGTTTTATTTTAAAAATATTAAATTTACATGAGTAATACTATAATACGTTATACTATATTATATATTTTTGTACTTTCAATATTTTTATCATAATTTTTAATTTACTATTAATTATTAAAAATAAAAATTTAAAAATTAGAACAAATATTTATATCCTATTGAATAGGCAAAACTTTATTTCTATACGATTCATGCTATAATACATTTCGTTGTACATATATTTTTGAATTTTTGAATATTTTAGAATAATTTTTAAGTTTTTATTATAAATTTCGAATTATTATTAATTATTAGAAATATTACAAAAAATTACAAATTACAACAAAAGGAAAAAAAAAGTTACAACGAAAAGGTATCAGTGGATACGCTTAGCACTTCTAGGTATTGGAAGAATCCATTTTCAATGTGAAGGGTAATAAATAAAAACTTATTTATGATTGAAAATAAAAAGCAAATATTAAAAATAGAAAAACGACACGTGTACGTAAAAGATTGCTGAGTCTTTGGGTAATTTCTGGCTGTAAAAGATGCCGATAAATCATGCGAAATCAAATTAGTGTAAAGTTTGAAACCGTCTTTCAGGCCACTCCCTTTCCTTTGTTCTTGGCTTTCTTCATTCACATATGCATATTATTTTGCACGCGCCAGTTGAGCTCGAAGGCTCAAGAACACTGCTTTTCTCGTGAGTCAACTGCTTACCGGTTCAGCAAGTTTCAGTTTCATATCTTAAGAATTGAAATATACATAAAATTACTAAATGTCTAAAGCTCATATTTTTTTTTTTAAATATATAAAAATAAATTAATGAGCATAAAATATATATAATCTTTAAATAATAAATTCCCAATGTATAGACTATGAAAAAAAATTGGAGCTCACTACTTGCTCTTATAATACTAAAATATATAATTTTTATCTTAATTATTTTGTTTATGTTTTCATTTTTCCGAATGTATTGTTATTTTTTAAATTAAATTATAGCAATAAAAATAAAGTAATTAATCCTCTCTTTGTAACTTCAACATTTTTAATGATCTCTAATAAATTTTTGAGTTAAAAACTTTATGTAATATTGATTCGTTTCACTTTTTTTTAATAAAAATATGTATAAATACATCATAAATGAGTTGATAAATATTAATTAAAGATATCTCTTCTTAAAAATATTATTATAATTTATTAAAATAAAAAATAAATACACGTCTCTAAAATATATTAAACCTTAAATCTATATAAATTGTTCATCACTTTTATGAATAATTTATATGATAATTTTTTTTTAAGATTTTGCTTTATAGAAACTTAAAATACAGAAAATAATTAAAATAAAAAAGGGACCCGCAGGTAAATCCCGTTATTATGAGTGAAGGAGTTACTTAAAATGCTAAACAAGCGCGTGACAACTAATCCCTTGCACTTCCTATTCTTATAGTTGACAGCCAAAAAACAAGCTTCATGCAGAAATCCTCACACAACAAAACCAACTCGCTCTCCCAATCCCTCGTTAATCACTTCACTCTATCATCGGAGTCGAAACACTACGTTACATAATTCCAGTGACAAAAATAAAAACCGAAACAATACGAAAACGAAACGTTTTCCATTACCATTTTGTGTTTATAACTAGCTAGGGTTATATATATAGGAGTGTTTTTTTGCGGTTGTCAATGGCAGTTGCGGTTCCATCGACGGTAACGGCCGCAGCTCCGGCTTCGCTTTATGTCGGTGACCTACATCCGGAAGTCACGGACGGTCAACTCTTTGACGCATTCTCAGAATTTAAGAGCCTCGCTTCCGTACGTGTTTGCAGAGACTCGTCCGCCGGAAGGTCCACGTGTTATGGTTACGTTAACTTCCTATCTCCACAGGATGGTATAACTTTTCAAAGACTCATTTCCGATTTTTTTTTTCAATTTTTTGACTTTTTTAAATATGAATTTATAGGAAACTAATGGAAAATAATCTTAGTTTCAAAAATAATCTTAGTTTCGTGTGAATAAACATATGCGATTGATCATTGCTATTGTCGTTTTTAGTAGTAATAATACAATTGTTAGTAATATAATACAATTGTTAGTATTTTGAAATTGTGAGAATGCAGGAAATAATACAATTATAGCTATTTTATTATGATTAAAATTTCCAATAATTATAGTATTTAGGGTTCCATGTGTGTAAAAGATTTAAGATTTGAATTGTGAATTGTTCTGATTTTGTATTTTCTGTTGGGGCTGGTCGTTCAAGTTTCATTTCCAGGATGCATAAAGATTTAAGATTTTAATTTTTGATTTCAAATTTAAAGTATGTTTGGTATTAAAGGGCTACAATTACAATTGCTTTATAATTTAACATTTTTAGAATGGAAATTAAATGTTAAATATTAATTAAAAAATAAATGAATACTATTAAAAATTAGTGTTATCAAATTTTTTTTTATGACTTTATTTCTAAAGTTAAATAGAAGCTAACCATACCAAACTTACCTTTTAAATTGAATTGATTTTGTGTATAATTTGTAGCGTTTATCAAAAAAGGAGGAATTCCTTTGTGTTACAATTTTGAGTTTGGTATTAATTGTTCTTCCTTAATTATAAATAAATTTGGACACCCACCCTTCTCTCTTGATTAGCAATTCGAGCTATTGAGACAAAGAATCACACAGTGCTCCGTGGGAAAATGTTGAGGATTTCATGGTCGCGCAGAGATCCAGGTGCTAGAAAAAGTGGAGTAGGGAATTTATTTGTTAAGGTATACCTTACCTTTTAATCGGTTGCATGCAGTGATTGAGTTTTAACCTACCACTATTGTTTAATTAATATTCTGAGAATCTGTGGCGCAGAATTTGATTGACTCCATTGATAATGTGAGGCTCCATGAGATGTTTCAAAAATTTGGAAACATAATATCATGCAAAGTTGCTACCTCTGATGATGGGAAGAGTAAAGGACATGGGTTTGTTCAATTTGAGTCCGTGGAATCTGCAAATGCTGCTATTGAGAATCTTAATGGAACCACTGTTGGTGACAAACAGATGTAAGTGCAGTTGCTGCTACTGCTATGGCTAACTTCTTTGTATTCAGATATCCGTTATTCTAAAATTAGAATCGCCTTTATGGTGCAGATATGTTGGAAGGTTTATTAAAAAGAGCGATCGAGTTTTGCCTAGTCCTGATGCTAAGTATACAAATCTTTACATGAAGAATTTGGATTCAGATCTCACTGAGGAACATCTGATGGAGAAGTTTTCTGTTTTTGGGAAAATTGCTAGCATGGTTATTGCAAGGAATGAAAATGGAACCTCTAGAGGTTTTGGATTTGTAAACTTTGATAATCCAGATGATGCCAGAAGGGCCATGGAAGCAATGAATGGATCACAACTCGGTAGGTTTTTGTATTCATTTGAGCTTAATCAATTGATGATCAAGTGTTGCCAATTTTCTAAAAGGGCTACAATTGGTATCATTTTGATGTGATAGCTTCTACGTCACGAAATGAAAACTTTAAATGTCAAAAATTAATATAAAATTATATTTATCTCATTTAAAAGTTAGTGATGCTAAACATGCTTTTAACTTTACTTTCAAATTATAGAAAAATCACCACAATCCTAACGAAAACGAATTGTAAGATTGCATAATTATTATACTGTTTCACTTTGTAACTGTTGAGTAGGGACGGAAGTTTTGTATGTGGCAAGAGCACAAAAGAAAGCTGAGCGTGAGCAAGTTTTACGGCATCAGTTTGAGGAGAAACGTAAAGAGCAAATTTTAAAATACAAGGTATATCACCGGATTGATCTATTCTATTTATAATTACTGTTTGTGTTTACGCCCACTCTTTCATTTTGTTTGTTAATTGTAGGGTTCAAACGTCTACGTGAAGAACATTGATGATGATGTTACTGACGAAGAGCTTAAAGAGCATTTCAGTCAATGTGGCACAATTACTTCAGCTAAATTGATGCGAGATGACAAAGGAATAAACAAAGGATTTGGATTTGTTTGCTTCTCAAGTCCGGAGGAAGCCAGCAAAGCTGTGATGACTTTCCATGGTAAGTAAGGTCTTGATGTGCAACAGAAGGATGGGTTTATTTCGTTGTGCAATTTGAGAGACTGACCTGCATTGATTACTATTCTATCATGATCATGATCTAGGTTGCTTATGCATATGTCTTTCAATTATAATGCAAGAGTTAAGAAGGTCATATTTACAAAGTCCAATAGGTCATTGAGACTGTTTCCTCTTTACTTTTTGATCTAATCCCCCAATGCTGCTGCTGTTTTCGGTTTCCTTTTTTTTTTTTTTGGGTATAAAATCTGTTAGGAGAGTGTTGGTACACAATCAGATAGCTCAAGTTATTACTTTGTATTCATATGGTGCTTTTGTGGTGTCATTTTAAGCTGGTGATTATTAATTTTTTTGATATTTCGCAGGTTATATGTTTCACCGGAAGCCGTTGTATGTGGCTATTGCCCAAAGGAAGGAGGATAGACAAGTCCAACTGCGGCTTCATTATGCTAATTATATGGCTGGACAACCAGAAACTTCAACCAATGTTCTTCCTGGTGGATATCCTCCTCTTTACTGCACAGCTCCTTCTGGTATTTTCTCACAAGTACCACCACGACCGGGGCTGATGTACCGACCGATGGGTTTGAGGATGGGATGGGCGGCAAATAGCTTTGCAAATCCACCCAGACCTGCATTTCAAGCATCACCACTTCCAGTTGTAAGTAGTTACTGTGCTCTACCCCATCAAGCCAACTATAATGTACAAATAATGCTTACTTTGTGCTTTTTGAAAATTCCTTCAACAGATTCCTAACAACCCAAGACAACACAGGCAGAATAGGGGTAGAATGAATGGACATGTAATCCAACAAGCAGGTACTCACTATATGCAAAAGTCCACTCAGTCTGTGACTTCCTCAAAAGATTCAAACAGTCAACAGGTTTGTTTTCCTTTATGGAAACATGTCAAACTATTCAAGTTTCATAGTTTGATGATATATTAAAGAAATCACTATTAAACACGCTTGATACATACGGGTTGCAGAGAGGTGGACAGAGCAAGCATGTAATGAATGGTCGTACCCGTGAGATAAGCAAAGGATCGGGAACCTTAACTGCTGCCACTAATTCTGTTGGACAAAAACCAGAGATTCTGAATAGTATGCTTGCTGCTGCTTCTCCTGAGCAGCAAAAACAGATACTCGGCGAGCACCTATACCCTCTTGTCGAGAAACATCAGGTAAATTTTACTGCAATGATTTCAAAGTTAATGAAGAAGCATAACATACAAGGCATACTCTTGCTGCACTTTTTATTTGCAGCCGGATCTCGTTGCGAAAATTACCGGGATGCTTTTGGAGATGGACAACTCCGAACTTCTTCTTTTATTGGAGTCACCGGAGTCGTTGGCTGCGAAGGTGGAGGAAGCTTTGCAAGTACTGAAGCTCTCCCGGGCTAAAGTCTCAGTTCAGGAGGCTGTTCATCCCAAATACCTGTCCGCTGAGGTTGCTGTCAATTGAGAAGGGAAATTGGGCTGAAAACAACACGTTTTAGGGTCAGATTATGCTGGAGGCCAAGTCCAGGGAAGTTCAATTTTTTTATTTACTTTTTTCTACATTAGTGAACATTCAGTTAGCATGGGATTTTTTTGGGGGCAGAGAAGCTATTTTATGATTGGAAGATTAATCTTTAATATTCTTCTGACAGCCTGAATTTGC
>JAWDEX010194157.1:0-12322 GCA_035221805.1 Trichilia hirta
TTTTTATCTATATATTTTCAAATATTAAAAACGTTTCGATATATTTCTAATTGTACCCAGATTTGGAAATAAGCCAAAATGAAGGTCTAAGTACCGCTACCTTTGAAATGAATATTAATCCAAGTTTTATTTTGAGACGACATACTGCGAGCATATTCAAATATATGAATGTAGAAATGGAGTAACGTGGGCTCAACCAAGAGTTAGCTCATTAATTAATGGCCTCACCTGCCGACTCTTAAAGTAAATTCCACTACGTGTGACTGTGCGATATTCTGTACTCTCAACCAGACAAGGTGGTTACACATCTAAATGCTAGCCAACTCTCAATATTAATGGATTCATTTTTGTTGACTGGATTAGTTGATCGATGATTTATTAACAGGATGAGTTGATCAGATGATTATTAAGCATCAAAAGCAAAAAAAAAAAAAAATAGAGTTCGATTGATGGAATTGAGCTTTGATCCATCACAATAACGTCTCATACATGAATATATAGAAACATTATCTAATATATATATATATGAGTTAGTACATTAAATTATAAGTCAGTCTCTCTCTCCCACTCTCTCTTCGATCAGCAGTCGTTTCTCAATAGAAACCCTCTTGAAAAGGCGAAGTAGGAATAACTTGTTCAAGTAGGAAGAAACTTAATTTAACATGCGTACTTGATACTGGGAACTTAAAAGAGTATAGACCTTTCTGAATTTGATCCTTACTAGCATAAGAGGCTAAGCCCTTGCTTGAATAATTTTGGAGGGCTTTGGTCCGGTGGGTGAACAAATTTGCAATTAGGGCACGTTGGTGATGATTTACACAGCATCACCAACATATGGCACCTCATGCAAGCAGTTGCTACCATTTCTTGCTGATCCCCTTCGAAAGCCAACCACGATGGACAACGCATTAGACCGTTTGATTTCTCCTTCTGTTGTTTGTTGCTAATATCAGGAAGGTGAGGAGGGCTACGATAATTTTGCTTGCTTTGTTGGTTTTTTTTCTTTTGTGAATCGCATGGTAAGAGATTCAGTTCAAGGTCTAAGCTCATAGAACCAGCTGCTGGGTTTGGGGGCTCAGGGACAGGGTCAGGGCTTCCCCTTGGGTCCCCAGATGTCTTCTTTTGTGTTCTTGTATTGTAAAAGTGTATCTGCCCTGACTGTATATACAAAAGAAAATATTGTAAGAATAAGGTATCAATCATTAGTACATGATCGGTTCTACTATGGCTTAATCAATCATTTTATATAATAATAGTATGATGATCCTATACTAAATATTCTACCTGAATATCGAGGCATCTTTCCCACTCCAAAGGTAAGGGAGTCTCGAGGTGTAGCTCGATATCGAAGATTGATTTTGTGGTTTCAACTTTTAATCTCTTTCCCAAAGGCACTTCGCCCGCAAATTCTTCCAACTCTCTTTTCTTCAATAGATTATCAAACTCTGTGTTTGCTTTTCTATTGTTTGAAGAGATGCGTGATTGAAAGGAAACCATAACTGCGATCTCGGAAGATCAGTGCTGCTTCTTTCTTTCTATCTGTCTTTCTCCTTCTCTCTCTTTGAAGAGTGAGCAATTGGTAAATATGTTGGGTGGTTATATAGGCAGAGGTTGGCTATACGGGAAGGGACACAAACCTGTAAGAGAGAATCTAATGAGGCAAAATATGAAGGTAGAACTTCAATAGGCATACCTATCCATGACGTGAATTCCAAGTTGGCGTTTCAATTAATTACTATACACCTTCTAAGCTGCCTTAAAATTAAAAGCTTAGATGTGAAATCCTAACCAGGCAAAAGCTTAGATGTGAAATCCTAACCAACCCAAAACTCTTTGATCAAAATATATAGCAAACACATGATCTCGATGGCTCCAAAAGTACCCTACATACAAATATAAGATATAACCTTTGTGCTTACGTTCTACTACATAATTATGGCGTGACGAGTAAAAGATCTTAGCCAATAGTTAACCCAAAAGCCAAAAGGTAAAAGTTTTGTTACTTATTAGAAGCGGTGAGAGGAAAGGAAGAGGTGAGGAAGATTTCATTAAATGTTAGGAGTCTGTAAACAGTTGAAGGAAGGTCTTGAGTCTATGGATATCTTAAATATGATAATAACGCCAACTTCCACAATTGGGTCATTCAAAAAACTTTCAAAAAAAAACTTTTAAAGCTCTCAACATCCCCGCAGCTATTAAGACAATTAACCACATCCCATGAGCTACACGAATTAATCACTCCTAGAACGAAAGCTTTTAAAGCTCTCAACACCCTCAGCTATAAAACCAACTAATGTCTCATGGACTAAAATTTAATACCTCGTTCTCTTCCCCTCCCCCTTTGCTCCAATTTCACTTTTATTATTTTAGGAATATATATATATATTAATCAGTTTCATGTTCTTCATTTCCGAAAGTACCCACTTCATTCTATACGAGCAACAAGAAGCAGTTACATCATCTCCTTATCCTTTGATCCAATTCATTTCGCAAATTTTCATGAAAATTTGGCTTGTAAAGAAGAGTGCATGCAATCAATGAAAGAAAATAAAATTTCATATTATATGAAACAGGAAGTTAATTTTCTTTAGGGTAAGTTTCTCAATTTGTTTGAGAAAAGGTCTATAGCACGGGTGCATATGGTGGGTAATTTAGCTTGAAAGGCTGTCCTTTTATAACTGAAATTCCCAACCAATTATAAATTGGTGAGGGACCCTGAATAGACTAAGCAGCTACATGACATAAATACCAACCCATTTCACTGCTAACAAGTAGTCAAAAAATATATGAAGGACACCACAGTTCATTTCCAAACCAAGGGTATTTTTGTAACGTAGCATCCAAAACTGAAATTGGAATTTGTAGAAAATTAATAATGAGAAACTACTTATTAAAAAAATAAGAAAAAAATTTCAAAAAAGGACCAAAGTCATTAAAAGCATTGACTGAGAAGAGGGATTGAAGTAAATCTACCTGCTTTCATTAAATCATCTTGAATTCACTTAAATGCTGAATTCAAGGATGACCATTGAAACACCTTGCTTTCATCAATATCTTTCTTCGTCACTCTCACCACTGGTTTCCTTCTGTTAAATGCTCTCAAACCACCTCTGCTTTCCTTCATTTACGCTTTTGTTCAATTCATGAATATGCATGCATGACAAATTTATTTTATTAAATTTAATTTCTCTTTCTCTCCCCATTTTCATCACAAATAGTTTGTTTCCATCACTTCCCATAATATTTGTGAATAACTGTCAGAATCTTGTCATGCAACTGTTAATAAGTCTTATACGATATTATTCAAACTATAGCATAATTAAGCTATCTAATTATGAAGTTATTAATGGAGTCTCGATGATTATGGATGAAAAGAGATCCACAATACGGTTGGTTGTAACACGTCATTCTATGCCCTTCAATAAAATCTTACTTTATACAAATTTATTTTAAAATCAATTCATTACTATAGCAATTAAGTAAAACAATAAGATGAAAAATTTAGAACACACGTAATAGTATTTGACGGTACATATTCTTATAAAAACATTTTTGTTGAGAGAAAGTTCCATATTGAAAATTAACAATCGTCATTAAAAAAAAAAAGAAAAAAAAGAAAAAAGAAACTCGCATGTTGGTTCTAGCAAAAATGGGTATGATCGAATACGGGTTTGTTATCATGATAGTGATGTCATTATGTTCCTCTTTCTGTCAATAATTGATATATACATAGTAGCATTAATAAAGCCTATAGTTTGAGATTGAAATTAATAAGGGAAGTTTCATACATACTTCATATAAATATAACTTTATAATATTTGAGATCGAATTCATAGGTGTGAACTCATATGAATGCAATATTTTTGGATTTTCTAAAGTATCGTTATGCTGATTTTCCAACTCACAACGATGTCACCGTTAATAAGTTTCGTGAATATTTTGAGTTTTGAAATTGATTATAATTAAGAATATATTATATATATAATTAGAGGTCCATGTATGCTTCTTATATTTCATTATTCAAAGTCAAGGAAAGAATGCATAAGATCTCTATAGATTCACATTAAATAATATAAGAGTCGTGTAAGTAAATCTATAATTTATTCCCAATACCAACCTCTAAGAAAAATAAAAGCAATCTACAATCTACATGCAGAAATTTCAAATTGGGAGAATGATAAATACATTCCTATAATTTTTTAAAATGATATTTACTTCTTATCAGAAAGTTTATGATAAAATCTCTCCTATAATTTTTTAAAATATCACTTACACCCTTATAAAAATATTTATAACAAATATCTTCTATAATTTAGGAAAGTGACAAAAACTCTCTTCAATAAAGATAAAAATGTGTATTTTTATTATATAAATTTTAATTTTTATCAAATAAATTCCTAAACTAAAATAATTGAATTTTTAAAAAATATTTTAAATTTAATTTATAATTTTAATACTTTAATCTAAAATAGTTTATAATTAAAAAATTATAAATTAATTTTTAAAAATTAAATTTAAAATATTTTTATTTTATTTCATAAAAATTTTATTTTCTTATTTTTAAAAATTAAATAAAAATAATTTATATATTTTATTTAAATTATTGACTGATTATAATCCTTTATACTATAAAAAATTAATTTATAATTTTATATTAATAAATAATTTTTAAAAAAAATTATCAAATATAAAATTATAAATTAAAATTTTTTAATTTATAATACTTTACACTAAAATAATTTATCATTTAATTTTTAAAAACTAAATCTAAAATATTTTTAATTTTTATTTCCAAAAGTTTATGAATTTATTTTTGCTTTATAATTTAAATTTATAAAAATTTTATTTTATTTTTATTCTTAAAAATTAAATAAAATAATTTATTTTATTTAATGACTATAATACTTTTTACTTTAAAAAAATTTAATTTATAATTTTATATTTACAAGTATTTTTAAAAAGAATTTATTAAATGTAAATATAAAATTAAAAATTAAATTTTTTTATTTTACAATACTTTACACTAAAATAATTTGTAATTTAATTTTTAAAATTAAATTAAAATACTTTTATTTTGTATTTTAAAAAAAATTATATATTTATTTTTATTTTATAATTTAAATTTATAAAATATTTATTTTATTTTCATTTCCAAAAATTAAATAAAAAATTTAAATATTTTTATTTTTTATTTAAATTATTGAATGTCTATAATACTTTATACTTTAAAAAATTAATTTATAATTTTATATTTATAAGCACTGTTAAAAGAAATTTATTAAATATAAATATAAAATTATAAATTTAATTTAATTTAATTTATAAAATAAAAATAAATTCATAAATTTTTATGAATATAAAATAAAATATTTTAAATATAACACTAAATTTTTGAATTAGGGGCATTTTAGTTATTTTATCCTAAAAAGATATTTTTGTTATTTTTGTAAAATACGTGTTTAAGTGTTAATTTTTCCTTTATAATTGATTTACCAACTTTATGTTAAGTTTATCAAGTGATTAAGAAGAATTTGATGAGATTTTGATAAGTTTAGAAAATTTTTCTATGAGATACTATCTGTGCACCTGAATTTTTGAGTTGAATTGTCGTTAATTAAAAAATTTAATTGATAAGCTATTTGCTTTTATTAAAAAAGAATAAAATAAAAGTTTTATAGAAATAAATTTGAGGTAAATTTGAGTTTATATAAGAGAAAATCGAAAACAAAAAGTTCAAAGTTAGAAAATAGGATAGTATAGGAGAAATAGACCAAAAGTAGAGGATAATCAACCTAAAGGGGCCACCACCAAATTAACGCCAAACCTGGCACCGAATTTTCCTTTGGTAACAAATGACACCAGATATAATTTTAACTCCCATAAAATACTATTTTCACCTCTTTTTAGATTCTTTTTTCTTCTTTACCCTCAAGAATATTTTGATATTTTCACTAGACTTTATAAATATGACAAATAGGGTTGAAATTGATAATTTTCTCTCTTTATTCTTTAATTGTTTTTCTCCTTTTCTCTTATACCGATTATAGTCTCTCTATCTCTTCATTTTCCAACCAACTAAATGCCTGTTTTTTTTTTAACAAGTTACAAATAAATATCACCTCTATATGTGCTAAGTCTTATTTTCAAATTTGGTAGAATATTCAAATCAGATTGAGAGCTAGGATTTCAAAGCAGTTGGAGTTTTTGGTAACGAACGATACTCACAGCATTTTTAGGTCTTAATTGGCCTACTAATAAATTTTTTAACGCCTTTTAAGTATAAAATTGTAATTTAATTAAGTTGTTAAATTAGAATTTATTGTTTATTTAGAGATTTTATTAATTTAAGTGTAAAATTATGAAATTGAGTTAGAATGACTTTAAGATAAAATGAGCTAAGTTGAATGATTTTGATATAAGCAAAAAATGAGTTACTATTTATTATTACTTTTCGCCCGAGTTATAATGTTTAGAGGATTGATTCATAATTAATGAATTGAGATAGAAATAATGATTGTAATAATATAAAAGTGGCCATTGAATTTTATTAGGTAGAAATCGAATAAATTGCCAAAATTTTATAAAATCTCGATTAATTAAATTCAGTTAGAAAAACTTAACTCATTAGGCATAATTACGCATATAGATTGCATTGGATTTAATGTAGTATAAAAATTTATGAGATTATTAGTTTATATATAATTTAGGTATCGAGAATCAGAGCGACGAGGTTACGAGGCATGAGAACTAGAGGGAGTGTATACCTTTCTCATTAGAGTAAGTGAAATTGATTATATTTTCTTTTGATTTCATTAATTTTGTTATAAAGACTTAAATATATTTTATGTGCCAAGGTAATAGAATTATTTTATATAATTTGGATATCTTAAAAGGTAATTGATATGTTATAGTGATTAAGACTAGAAGAAGGTCTCACTTATTTGTGATAAATATATTCATAATGATTATATTATATTTTGTGGTATGTAATTTATATATTTGTGATTTTATTATTGTATAATATTTGAGATTGTATAATGACGATTTTTTTATTATTTGTACATATTATGAATAAGGTCAAAGGCCAATATTGAATTTTGTTATTTTATATTGTTTTATATTACTGTGATATAATTTTATAAGGTCCAAGAAATCAATGTCTTAAACATTGATTTTTTATAATATTAAACTTGGTTTATGACATTGAGGCTGAGGAGTTTATATTTATACGGGCCAAAACTATAACTATAGAGTTAAGTAGCTTGAGATGAATAGAGATAGTGACTATCCAAGTGAGTGCATCCATCGATGGGGTTGATATAAGAGAGATGATGACCTTATTTGTAATAAAGTGGCCTTTTAGACAAAAATATAAAGTATAATCATGTAAGAATCCACATACTACTCTAAGAAAACGTTAATGGCAAGCACAACTTTTATAAAATGATCAAGTGATTACTATTCACATATTTGTATAAAAAGTTTTACATAAATCATATCATCAATTTTATTAACATAAGATAAAATTCACTGACGGCTTATATTTACTCTTGACCAAAGTAAACGTCGAAGAAGGAGGCCTGCCTTATTATTTCTAATACAGACTATAGTTTTTACTAAAATAAGTTAATTTTTAGATAAATCTTAAAGGTTTTCTTTATGCATTTTGTTATAAATATTTTTATATGCTTATATATATTTTGTATCCATTTACAAAATATACTTTAATATGCTCACCCCTCACTTTACCCTTTTCAAGTTATTTACGATAGAGATTTTGTGACACGACGTAGATTTATAGATTAATTGTAGGACCCATCCATTAACTTTAAAGGTAATGTAGGGATTTCTCATTTTAATTGTATGTGTGTAAATGTAAAATTGGAAGATAATTCATATTTTATAAAGATTATAGACTTATTAGTGATAATATAATTTATTAAAAAAAATTTGAGGTATGTATATTAATAATATATTGGTTAGTCTTAAAATGAGTAATTAAAGGTTAATTTTTAGTATTATTATTGAAAGTATTAATATTTTTAAGAGTAGGATTAAAAGTATTGATATAATAGAGAGTAAGTTGATATATAGAGAGAAAGTGTTGATGAAGTATCAATACATTAAGTGAAAGTATTGATACTTTAGGACAAAAAGATTGATACATATGGCTCTAAATAGAAAGTGTTGATATGCTTTAGAAGAAGTATCAATACATTGAGTGAAAATATTGAAACTTTAGGTTAAAAGAATTAATACTTAGCGATTAGTGAATGAAAGTATTGATACTTAATGTAACATCCCAATCCTAAAGGTAGAGAGTGGAACCAGAGCGAGAGTGTTTGAGTAAGAAACAGCTCTTGATAGGCTTTAAGATGACTATGGAAGTAGAAGCGAGTTCTACATCGAAATAAGAGAGAAAATTCCTAGTCTATATAAATAGAGTTAGAACCAATATGTCAACGAGACCTTTTGGGATAAATGATGATTTATTTTCAAGAATTTTATAGTTAAGCATACTTAGGTAAAAATAGTACTAAGATAGGTGACCTCTTAAAAAATTCTCGTATTGATCTATTACCAGGAATAAAATTATGAGGCCTTAAGAGTTGGATCAAAGTAGATAATGTCATTGATAAGTGATAGACTAGATCTCATACTTGAGGGCCATGTATTGATACATTGAATTGAAAAAATTTTATATACATACTTTAAAAGTTTTAAAGAGTTAAAAGATAATTATGTTATGGACCATATCAATACTTGAAAAGAAAGTATTGATACTTTTAAACTGAAAAGTTAGATTCCTAAAAGCAAGAAAAAAAAACGAAAAAATGTATCGATACTTTGGGCTATAATATCAATACTTGAGGGAATGTTATCAATATATTAGAGTAATGTATCAACACTTTCTGGAGAATAAGGTAAAGTATAAATATATTAGAATAATGTATCAATACTTTCTAGTGAATAAACTAAAATTGTCCTAAATTTGTTAAGAATGAAATATCTTGGCCATGAATAACTATTTTATCGTTTTTTAGAATTTTCTTTCCTTTAATCCTTCAAGAATAAAGTACTAAATATGCAAACTATTATAAATAATAGTTAAGGATAAGAATGGATTATTTTTTTTTCTGTCATTTTTCTTTCCCCTTTATATTAAAATCTCTTATTTTTAACGAATTCTTTGATTAATCTCAGATTTTTTACTTACAATAACTCTTAATCAATGCCTCTAAGCTTTTACAAAGCTTCTTTAGTAATTTGGGTAAAAGATCAACAAAGAAGAAACCTAGGGTTTAAAGATAAATTAGAAATTTTTTATTCTAATAATTTCAGTAAAATCAAAGGGTATTACAGAGTCATGGTGATATTTATAAAGTGTTCTAAAGTTTTGTGTTGTAGTTATTCATAATTTATGAAATGAGTTTTACTATCCATGTAAAGATTCATGAATGGTAAGGTAAGAAAAAGAGATTGAGTTAAAAAATAATGTTTGTCATCTAGAATTAAAAGTAGATTTTCATGAATTTATAGTTGTTTTAGTATAATAGGTATGTAAAAAGATAAATAAATACATATATAGAGCTATGAATTGATGGCATGGATAAAAATATGATGTCTAGGTATTGATGCTGCGGGTTTCATGTTTGAGCGACTAAGAAAGTGTATGCCCTTCCCAATTGATGAGTGAAATTATATTATTTTCTTTAACTTTTATAAAAATGATGTTATAAAGACTTAAAATTATTTTTTGCACTAGTAAAATTATTTTATCTAAGTAAATTGAGATCTTTCAGAGGCGATGGTTATTTTATTGTGATAGAGATTCGGAGAAGATCTCACTTATTTATGATTTATTTGTGTAATTTGTAATTTTAATAATTGATGATATTTATGATTTTTCTTATGATAATTTTATTATATTTATATTAATTTATTAATGAGGTCGGAAGCCGATTATGATATTTTTGTATAATATTATTTTGTAAATCTCAATAATATATATATTTGTGATACGAAATTTTATTGTTTTCATATATGATTGAGTTTATATTGATTATGGCTAGAAAGCTAATTATTATAGATTTATTTTAAATTATGACATGAAGGCCGAGGAAACCATGTCTATAAAGGCTTCAATTGTGACTACAGAGTTAAATAGTCTGGGATCGATTGAGATAGTGGCTATTCAAGTAAGCGGTGCATCGACGGGGCCATTATAAAAGAGGTAATGACCTCATTTATGGTGGAGTGATCCACTAGACACAAATATAGAGAAAAGTCATGTGTAGATTCACAAACTACTCTAACCTAATATCAGTGATAAACCTAATTTTTATAACAAATTATGCATTTATTTATTTTATTATACAAACTAAATTTTATTATTTTAATTGCATGAAAAAATTCACTAACGACTTAGGTTTATTCTTGGTCCAAGTAAATACCGAGAAGTGGCTTGTTCAATAATTTTTTATACTAGTGTAATTTCTATTGAATAAGTTAATTTTATAAAACTTTTAAATATTTCTCTAATGTTTTATATTTAAATACTTTATATATTTGTATATATTTTGTATCCACTCACGGAGTATATTCTCGTATACTCAACCCTTTATATTTTAGTTTCAGGAGATTAAGATTAAGGTAGAGAGCTCGTTAGTAGTGGTAATTTATTTAAGTTTTAGAATTCACTAGTATTCTTCTTGCTTCAACTTATTGTCCATTTTGTTTGTCCATTGAGAATGCTTTGATAAATTCTTGTATGTACAAATGTGTACGAATGAAAAAGAATGCTTTTTTAAAATTATATGATTTAAATGTAAACTACTTTTATATTGTATTTGAAAAATAGTTTGTGAAAGCTAATTTAAGACATATTTACACTATATGTATTTTGCAAAAGGATTTAAAATATTATTCTGAAATGTATGAATATTATTATATAGAATATAGATACTTAATAAGTTTTATAGATATGAAAGATATATTTGAAGTTTAAAATATATCTTGATGGTGTGTGATAATTGTCACATGTAGATCTAGTGTGGGGGTGTGACATTAAATATTTATTTAAGTAGTTAAACTCGACTCTTATACTTGTATGAGTCCACTGAATATTACGACGATATTGTAATTGATTTTCTTTAAAAATTAGTTTATGTAATTAAAAATTAATATTTTAATGAGTACTTTGATTATTTGATAAGTATTTAATGATTATTTAACTTATACTCGAGCATAATTATATTTATGGACTTTGTTTTCATTGTAAGATTAAAATTGATAAATTGTATTTTGATTTGAAAATTTATGAGATTTAGCCTTGCGCATCTTTTGGATTGTATTCTAGTTAATAGAACACAACTTAGGAATATGCAATAATTTTCACGTTTCAGATTCATGGGGTCGGGGTATGACATTAAACTTAATTTATTGTAAATATTTTTTATTATAAAATATTATAAAATAAAAAATTAATTTATAATTTATAATTTATATTTAATAAATTTTTTAAAAGTGATTATGAATCTAAATTATAAATTAATTTTTTTAAAAGTATACAGTATTATAATTGCTTAATAATTTAAATAAAATATTTATTATTTTTATTTGATTTTGAAAAAATAAAATAAAATTTTATAAATTTAAATTATAAAATAAAAAATAAAATATTAAATTTAATTTTTAAAAATTAATTTATAAATTTTTTAATATAAGGTATTATAAATTAAAGTATTAAAATTATGAGTTAAATTTAAAATATTTTTTTAAAAAATTCAATTATTTTGATTTAGAGATTTATAGGATTCATATCATCAAAATTAACAATTTATGTAATAGAAATATATAGTTTTATCTTTAATAAAGGAAGGTTTTTGTCACTTTTCTAAACTATAGTAGAGTATTTATTACAAGTATTCTGATAAAGGATAAATAATATTTGAAAAAATTATAAACAACATTTATTACAAATTTTTTTAAATAGGAGAATACATGCCTTTTTAGAAAATTATATGAGTTTATTTGTCATTTTTCCTAATTAAATAGGTCAATAATTTCTCCATCAATTTCACTATTTTTGATTTGTCAGTAAGAGTGAATTAAATTCACAAATTGATAACCTTTTTTTCTTTAACCTAACTAAGAGAAAAAGTTGATAATGTTCTTTTTTTCATTAGAAGGTGCATCGCCTCAGTAAATTTAATAAGTTCATTAAAATTCATTGTCTAAAACACCTTTTGAAAACTAGTCATCCACATTGATGTCATATCAATAAATAACCACTACGATATTATATAATTGTCAATTTTTT
>JAWDEX010194178.1:0-12320 GCA_035221805.1 Trichilia hirta
AAGATTTTGTTGTTGATTCTTTATCGAACTTTCACTAAAGGTTAGTGAATTTTGATTTGAATGTTAATTATGCCCTAAAATGCTATCACTTGCAAAGCTTACCCCGTAGACATGGAAAAAGATTAGTAGCAAGATTGTGCACAAAGAATTGGTGCCAAAGTATGATGGACCCTTTGAAGTAGTAAAAAGAGTCGGTATTATTGTTTATAAACTAAAGCTGGCTGAGAGGTTAAGAATACATCTAACCAACGATGCATGTGAGTTATTTAAAACCCTTTCACAAAGACTTGGTTGGTGTCGAGTGTCAACAAACCAAGCGAGCTCCTCTAATGATTCGAAAGTAATTTGACAAAGAAGTAGAAAAAATACTTAACCATTAGACTATAGGATAGAGTAAAAAGAACCGAAGAATGGAGTATTTGATTCAGTTTGACAAAGAAATAGAAAAAATACTTAACTATTAGGCCATAAGACAGAGTAAAAAGAACCGAAGAACGGAGTATTTAATTCAATGAAAAGAAAGAAGCACAGCAGATGCAAGCTGAGAGTAAGACATTACGTTGTGACAATTTAAAAAATAAGTAAATGACTAACTTTTCAATCTAACAAAGACGTTGGGCTTTTCAAGTGGGGAAGGTTTGTCAAAGCCTTAGCCTTAAAGGCACACCCGAGGTTAAGATAATGTCTGAATCTTAGCCATTAGGAGGTTAGCACAGGCACAATAGGTAGCTTACGCATAACATGTAGTAAACAGCATATAGATCAGTAAAAAGTAGCACAAGTGAGCACATGAGCTATGGTTTGTGCTAAAACAGGTGTGGAGTAGCCTTGGCATATGTAGCAACATATGTGGAGGAGCACTAGTATGTATGAGAGCAAGTGCAGAGTAACTTATGAGTAGGCTAAAGGGGGCACAAGTGTGCGCAAAATATCAAGGGTAGAGCAATACAGGAGCATGCATGAAGCAATAAAAGTAGCTGCACAAGTATGCTTACGAGGCAGTAAAAGTGTGCACAGTATGGCACACTTAGTATGCACAGATAGTAGGCCATGGGCCCATGAGAGCAACATACAGGTACACACACAAAGGCTCACAAAGGATAGCATGCAGATGCATACACAAGGGCTCACAAAGGTTAAGTGGGTAGTATGTCATGCTTTTAATACCGAGTATACTTCTTCATAAAACTCGTAGTTTAGTCAAATAATTAAAGTTGTAGGAGAAATAAGAGTCGTACTCAAAATGCTTTACCTTGGAGACAAATCTCAATCTAACTCCTCTTATGGTTAAGCAAGCGTGGGCATAACATATGACAATCTGGTCCTATGATAACATAATGATGATGTCGTACAATATATAGTACAAGAGTTAAAGTTTAATTATAAATCAAAAATTAAGATACCTTATAACTCTAAGAAGGTAAAAATATTAACTTCATTATAAATAGAGATCTTAATCTTGTTGTCAATAAATTATTTATATTTAAAATACTAATTAGAGAGAGAAAATTTAGAATTGTTGAGAGTATTTAATAAAAATACGTGAGTGGTTTGTAATTTTTGTTTACGTAATTAATAGTTTTTATGTGATTAATAAAAAGGTTAAAAGTAAGGGATCTTCTTAAATATTGCGTTGTCTTTGTAGTGGTTGTTGTACTTATGTTAGCTTGATTGTGTAAGTAATTAGTGAAAAATAAAAAGTAATAGTACTGATCAAGTGTAGATTTGACGTACCACGGGTGTCAGCGATTGTGAAAAAAAAAAATTGGGTGTTGAGACGTTAAAGTAGGGTTCACGGGGTCTATCCTTGAAAGTGTATGTATATAAATAGATAGATAGATATAATTTTTTAATTTATATTAAATTCTTTAAAATACTATTACTTCTATTTCAAGCGCCATGCTCCGTCAATAGAACTATGAAACTTTGATTTCGTAAATTAATAAAACACATTTTTTGTCAAAAATAGTATCTAATAGTTGAATAATTAATAATATATAACCAATAATATTCTATTTATATAAATTTTACTAATAAAAATATTTATTAAAGAGAACTTTCAGAAGATAGGGAGTATTCAGATGTAAGTCTGATTTTTAATTTTTTATATTTTATAAATTTTATTAATTAAGAATTATAATAACAAGAGTACAAAAGGTTATATAGCATGACCCTCCCTGATCGTTAGGGCTATTTCGGTATTTTCACGTTTTATTTTGCGCCATGTGTGACGTCACCCTCAAATTTTGACTCTACCAACTGATGATCGAGGAATAGGGCCCGAACTCTGAGAAATTCATGTACACGGCGAGGATGATTGAGAGCTGCGAAGGAGTTCAGGAAGAAATTCAAAATTATCATCTTCAGAATCTGAATCACAGAGGAGGAATCGGAGAGGCATGCGTCGTTATGACGTCAGATCCGAAGCCTCGTCTACGTTGGACGACAGACCTTCACGATCGATTCGTCGATGCTGTCGCTCAACTTGGCGGTCCTAATAGTTCGTTTTCTTCGCCTTTTATACTGATTCCGTTATCCTTAGACTGTCTTGTGTTTCAATTCAGTGTGGTTTACTTCACTCAGCATTTAAGGTGTCATTTAATCTATTTGATTGTTGTCAGCTAGGGTAATTAACTTTGATGAAATTTATGCTTAAATTTGCGAAATTTATTTGAATCACTCTGGGAATTGTATATATTTGGATGTTTGAATGATAATTGTTGGCAACTGTAAGTAACATGTTGCTGGGATTTATATGAGGAAATGGATTGAACTTTCAGAAGCTACGCCAAAAGCCATTATGAGGACTATGAATGTGAAGGGATTGACTCTCTTCCATTTGAAGAGTCATCTGCAGGTATTTTATTTTTATTATTATTGACCTTTTTTTATATTTTTTGCGATGTCGACAAGTCAAACTGCTGGGGTTTAGGGCAAAAGCGAAAGACTTTAAAGATGACTTATTGGTCATTCTTGCTTTGTTGCAGAAGTACAGATTGGGTAAGCAATCAGGGAAGGAAATGGGTGATTCGCCCAAAGATGGTAGGTTCTTACTTTTTCTTTACGTGCTCTCTCAAAGTACGTTGTATAGATTCCCAGAATTTTGATATGAATCTGTTTGGGTAAATTCAAATGTTGGTCCGGAGTTCTTCCCTTGAGTAGTTACTTTCTTTCCCTCTAGGTAAAGGCATATCTTTTATTTAAATACAATGAAATTGTAGTGTAAACTAGTCATATTTGAATAACTACCATTCTTTTAAGTTAATCCTGTTACAAGAAATTTATATTGAAACTAACTTTTGCTTTTTTGTTGATGAGTGTTAGCTTCATATCTTTTAGAAAGCCCTGCTAATGGTAATTCTTCTTCAAATTTGCCAGCTTCGGATATGCATGAGTAAGATTATATCTGCTTTGATCGTAGACTCTAGTCATACCTGTTTTGTTGTATCCGATAAACTTTACGTGTTACTAATCATGTAAGATAATGAATGCTTATGTTCAGTGGTTTTGAAGTCAAGGAGGCACTAAGAGCACAGATGGAAGTGCAAAGTAAATTGCATTTGCAAGTTGAGGTAGGCTTTTGTGCTTTTTCTACTTTGGAAAAGTGGGATTAGTTTGTTTTAAAATTGGATATTTATTGTTTTGGTGCTTTCATGAATTGTTGATACTGGCGGTGAGTGTGTGAAACCATTCTGCTAGAATAATAAATTCGAACTTGAATAAGCTCATGTACATTCTGGAACATTCTTTCACACATAAGAGGTTCAAGGCTACAGTCCAGATAGCTGATCTTCTTAATTTTATAGGCCGAGAAGCACTTGCAGATTCGCCAGGATGCCCAACGTAGATATTTAGCCATGCTTGACAGAGCTTGTAAAATGCTTACTGATCAATTTATTGGAGGTGCAGTTGTTGATGAAGATGGCAAAAAATGTCAAGGATTGGGGACTAAAATGCCAAGAACTTATATTCTCGACCCACTGGGCTTTTATACCTCACAGTCTGTTGAGGTTGCCAATCTTCACTGTCCTGAAGAAGAAGTGCCGCTGAATCTCCATCCCCAGAGAGCTGATTGTTCCACCGAAAGCTGTTTAACCTCACACGATTATTCAGGAGGATTGACCCTGGAAGGATCTCCAGGTACCGGGAAGAACAGGATACTGAGCTTGGACTCAAACTCTGCAACTGGGATTTGGGGTGCAGCTAAAATTGGAACTCAAGAAATTGGTTTTTCCCGCAATAATCCCCATGGAATAACTGGGTATGGCGTATAGCGTTAGAAATTCTGATTGGTGGTCCCTATTGCAATCCCTGAGTGAAATTCTCCGGTTCACTCGTATCATTGTTCGATTAAGTGTGAAATTGTTGATCTGTTCTTGTCTTTAGAAACTGGGAAGTGGGAACTCATCTCAAAGTGTAAATCCAATTTGTCAATTCCCAACATGTGAAGACTTTTTTCCTCTGATATTAGCTCTGAAGCATCTCTATCAGTTTGGGGCATTTAACGTTATGTATTAATTTATGTTTCAATCTGCAGATGTTTCCTTTTCAGTTGCAGGTCAAGGAAAAGGCTTTCAGTGGAAGCTTCGAATCTGCTAGAAATAATAAATGGATTGAGAGAATCCAACCTATCAAATTGCCATTACCAAAATGAAGTCGAAAGCTTCAAGGTCCTTTTTTTCAAGCAAACATTGGTGTTGATTTTACTGCACAGCTGATTTTGACATCTCATTAGATACAGTAATAAGTTGTTTGCTTGTGCACTTGTGTTCATTCAATCAATGACAGTGTCAGCGACAAGAATCTGATCCAACTGAAATTGAATTCAAGGATCGGGATAATAACGTTCGGTTCCCTAGATTAGTAAGTTTAACAAACAAATGACATAATTTATTCATTTATAACAAACAGATCCTTTATAACTATTAAAATGACATGATTGTCCTTATGATATTGAATTTCAATCTACCACACGTTTCACATCTGCTATTTACTGTTCCATTCTTGCTTTTATAAGATTCTTTCTATGGACAATTTCATACTTTCGTTTTTGTAATATGTATTCTTATCTTGTTATTAATTGTATTCAAACACAGGCTCTCAACCGAGAGATCAATTTAATAATATACGGAGGGTTATGCCTGCCTCTGTTGAAGATGTTGATGGAATTCAACTCTCATTGCTTTATCTTAATAACGACGAATGTCGTGGTTTAAACAACGGCATACACACACTATAAGGGGTATTACAGTCATTTTAATAGGATTAAGGAGGTGTTTAATACAAATAAGTAAATTATATCTTTGTTTAAAAAAACTTGAAAAACTCAGGAATTCAGATGGTATTACCGCAATTTTGAATTTGAAATTGAAATTAAATCCATTCATTCCATTTCAATCCGTATTCAGTAAGTACAGTGAGGAAAGGTTAGGTTGATAACCTCTGGGGAAAATAGGACACAGAAGAAGTAGGAAAGGAATTAGGAAATGGGACCGAGGCCCAGGGTTATGGTATACTGCATTTAATTGTACAATACATTATTTTTTATTTTTGTTTATAAAAACCTATGAAAATTCAGTAAAAATATTAGAGATTTGAAACAGTTGTAGATATAACTGAGTCCACCATATCTTTGCCTTATAACCAATGGATCATCCACGGGATCTCCATTTGGAACTTATGCTTACTATGGAATAATTATATGTGAATAACCAGCAAACATAGAAGACAAAGAGAAACGGTCAATTGTTTTATTATAGATTAAAAAATCCAAAGATTGGGAAAATGAATTGCCTACTATGAACGGAATATAACGCCAAAGATCCCATCAAATTCCTTTTTGTTTTTAATTTCATTTATTTTTCACACTATTAATTAATTAATTAGAAATTTATATATTTTGTTTGAAAGAATGAAAAATATCCCTATAATTTTAAAAAATTATAAATACTTTTAATTTGTTTAGTAACAGATATTTTTAAAGTTTAAAATTGGTTACAAATAATTTTTACAATATTATTTTGTTTGTTAATAATAATTACAGTATAAAAAAATAAATTAACTAATAAAATAATATTGTAAAAGTATTTGTTATTAATTTTAAATTTTAGTGAGTGATATTAATTTTTTAGACTATAGGAGTAGTGGTTTTAAAGCCAAAAAAAGAAAAGAATAGCGCTTTTTTTCTTTATTTTAATTCCCAAATAATATTTATATAAGCTTTCTTTAAGGTTTGAAATTATGGTATTTTTATTATATTTTAAAAATAAAATTTTAAAAATTATTTAATAAAATATATTTTATAATTAGTATTTAATATTTAATATTTTTATTTTATAACAGCTATAACTTAAAATGCTGATCACTATAATATCATGCAGAGGTATACTCTCTCATTGACGAGGGTAATTGGGTTACCTCAATAGAATTAAGGACTCGTTCGATACAAATCATTAATGTATCCTTATTTCCAAAAAACATAAAAAGTCAGGGATTCAAAAGTTATTATCCTATTTTCTTGTTCATTTTTGTTTAAAAAATTAACAAATTTCCAAAACTACAAATGTAATCAGCTATGTTCTGTGGCTTTTGTCTGATTACTGATTGGGCTATTTACGTAGACCTAGCTGGCTTCAATATCACCTAAAAAAAAAAAAAATTATTTTAAAAATCATTATAAAATAAAAATAAAAGTAATCAACGTTAGCGGCAGGTTGTGGTCTAAGTCCTCCCTCTGCACTCTGCAGTAGTTCCTTCTTTTTTCTAAATTCTCTCCTTCTCCAAAATCAGTCCATTTTCATTTGTGAGAAAGCTTTTTTTTTTTTTTTTTTCCTTTCAAATTATTCATAATTACTCAAAATAAATTAATTTATAATAAATTATTATCATAATAATTACAATCTATATATTCTTTTTCAGCTCCGGCTCTGTTTCAGCATCACCTCATTTTGACCAAATCTTCCCAAAGAGCTCAATTTCTCTCTCTGTAATAATCTTTTCATCTTATTGTGACTTGAATTACAATTATTATTATTATTATTTATTTATTAGTAGAAATAAGCAGCTGGGGCTCCGAAATCGAAGGGTATGAGTATGTCATTTCTGGATTTCGGGGATGATTTCTAGATCTGCGTATGTCTCTCTCTCTCTTATTCTTATTTTAATTTTAATTGAATTGTAATTTTCAATTTTAATTCCAAATTTATCGGATTTGATTTGTTGCTTTCGTTTGATTGATTACTTTCTCTGCTTCGCTTCTTCCTTTTCATATATCTATGGATTTTTTTTTAAAATTTTAATGGAAAAGAATGTTTGTAATAACCCTAATTTTCTGTTGTAATTCATCAACTTGGTTGAATTTTCTTGCTTTTTTATTTTACAATTATATATTGAACTTTAAAAAAAAAAAAAAATTATGGTATTGTGAGATCGATTCCCTTCTGGTTTGAGGGATCACGAGTTTTGTTTCCATTTGATGAAAGATTTCTCTTTCGGATTAACCGTATGTATTGGAAATTATGTATTTATTAGCTAAATTTACTGAGCTTAGCTAAATTTTGTTCCATTTACTCCGAAAACCTGTTGTCTTTTTTCATAATCGTTAAATTGAATGGTGACCTTCATAGTTTATGCTGAACTTGGAAAGAAACTAACTTTGTTTTCAAATTTTTTTATTTCCCCTACTTTTAAGTATTAAATTTGAAGTCTTTTTACAATTGTCTGTTTTGGGGTTAGGGAATAACTATATTATTTTATGAAGCTGACTGTGTCTTCTTTTCTTTTTCCTTTTAAGTTTTTCTTTTTGTCTTGTAACCTGTATATGTTAGAAGAATAATGATGTCCTTGTATACGAATCAAAGGTCAATTATTAAGTTTTATCGATTTTCAATTTTTGACTAATTGTCCTCGAATCCCGTTATGTACAGATATAATGAAAAATAGAGACTTAGACAGAGGTTTGTGGGGCAGAGACTATAAGTAATGGGGATTAATACATTGTTGAGTAATGGAGATTAAAAGAGAGTTGAAATATATAGCTTTGTGATATTACTTGGTTAGGAGTAAATTTGTTGCGTTAGACAACCTGGTTAGGATTACAACTTTGATTGGTTGATTGTAGTGTATGATCGAAGCCCTTTCAAACAGAGGATATCCGGGTCAGATTGTGAATTTACCTTATAAATCAGATTGGATGATGGCATGAGGCAGAATTCAAAGATTTTTCTGCCCGAAGTTCTGTCTCATCACATGCAGTCCTGTTCATTTGGAAAAGTGCATGTGGAGTTGTGTTAGCCAGTGGTGTTGGGTTTGGAATTGCCACTTTTGTGCTGCTAGTGCAGAAACAGACTATGTCATATCTTTACCCTTTTAACAAAGCAGAAATGTTAATTAAGAAGTTCTTAGGTGGCTTTTCTAGTTTCATATTGTTGTTGACGATGATGAAAATCTTAAAATACCTTGTCTTCTTTATGTTCTTGATGAGTTTCTGGTTTCTTGTATTTAGATGAATGACAAATGTATCAGCCGAATAGCATTCCTAGTACAAGTTTAGTCCAGAGCAACTCTTTAGTTCATGGTCAACATTTAGAGTGTGGTTCTAGCCAGATGGACCCTATGAATGGAGGGAACAATATCAACAACAACCCTAGTCTCGCATCAAAGCAAAGACTGCGTTGGACACATGAACTTCATGACCGCTTTGTTGATGCTGTAGCACAGCTTGGTGGGCCAGATCGTGAGTCTCCTTAACCTCTTTTAGCTGATCCTTTTTTTTTCCCTCTCTTTCCCTGGTTATAGTTTCATTTCTCCTGAGCCTAAGCTGTTAAGAAACTGGAACAGGTTTTCTGAGACTGCATCTCATGCATAAGAATTCTGCACTTTAATTTTTTTAATTTTTGTTCTGTAAGAAAAGTCTAATTGGGAAATGGTAAAAGAATTTCCTCTTTCTATTTCTCTTGCAGGGGCTACACCCAAAGGTGTACTCAGAGTCATGGGTGTGCAAGGTTTAACAATATACCATGTCAAGAGCCATTTACAGGTAAATATACTATTTTAACCTACTGAAACTTCCTTCTTTTTATTTTTATTTTTTCTGGTGGATGGCAACAGTAGGAGAAGGTTTGTGCATCAACATTCCGTTTTTTCATTTGTGAGTTTTATGGATCTTCTTTTGTGATTCATCCAGAAATATCGACTTGCAAAATACCTCCCTGACTCCTCATCTGATGGTATGTGTATCTGCTTCTCATTATTATTCATTTGGATGTAGATATTAAATCTTGATTTGAGAGATTCTCCATATTAATCATTTGAATGTGTCCTAAACTAGTATCTTTGTTTTAATGATATTCTATTTGGTAATATTTTTCAATTGTTAATGCAAGGGAAAAAAGTTGACAAGAAGGAAACCGGGGATATGCTTTCCAGTTTGGATGGTTCATCGTAAGTGCAGCTTCCTACTTTGTGTTTTTATCTTTCAGTTATTTGTTGTTTAATGAGTCATTTCTCTGTGGCAAGCCAGAAAGTGTAAGCTTTCATAATTTATTTGTATGCCGCAAGGTATTGAGCACACATAGTGGGGCCTGAGACCCACCGAGTTGCACCTCGAACCCAATAAAACATTTCAGACTAAAGAAGTTTAGTAACTATATATGCTTGTTTATGAGTTTTGATTTTATTTCAAACATCTGTTTTGGTCATTTCAAATTGATTAATCAATTGGTTACCTCATATGAGATTTCTCTTTGCAGTGGGATGCAAATTACTGAAGCACTCAAACTGCAGATGGAGGTGCAGAAGCGACTGCACGAGCAACTAGAGGCATGCTTTCCCGTTAAATTTAGAATTTTTTTGTTAGTATGCGATTATTTTGATTTTCTTTGATGACTGATATTTTTTTACCTGCTTATACACAACCCCGCATAAAATGACGAAGATAAGAGACTAGTTCGAGCAATATAATTATGGAATTTTTTAGAGAGGTGGCATCATAACTAGTTTGGGATTGAATAGCTTTTAGAGGAAAACTTATCAAGGATTTTATTTATTGATGTTTGTCGTACTTTGCTTTTGGAGCTTGTTTGCTATACTTGCAAATTCTGTCATTCATGATAAACTGATAAAGGCTCAGGATGAGATTTCTTTTATGACTCAAAATATTCTGAAGTGTTTTCGACACCTCAAAAAGCTTTCTGGAAATATCATTGATTAACATGGAATGAAGATATTTTGAACCACCTGTTTTCTTGAATGGTATCTAAAGAAGTGTATTCTGAGCTGCTGAACTCCTGACAACTGTGTATTTATTTGTGTATTTCAATTACAGGTGCAGAGACAGCTACAATTACGAATTGAAGCCCAAGGCAAATATTTGAAGAAGATAATTGAAGAGCAACAAAGACTTAATGGAGTTCTTTCAGACACACCTGAGTCTGGTGATTTAGATCCGTCAGGTGATGATTGCCGGGAAACTGACAAGAAAACAGACCCACCAACACCTGCCCCAACTTCAGAGTCACCCCTCCAGGACAAGGCCACCAAGGAACATGCCTCAGCCAAAAGCCTTTCTCTTGACGAGTCGTTCTCTTCTCAACAGGAGCCAATGACCCCAGATTCAGGCTGCAATGCCAGTTCTCCCAGTGAGAGCACCAAAGGTGAGAGTTCAATGAAGAAGCAACGAGTGTCCTTGGAAACAACTTACCCTAAACCCGAGATGGTCCTTTCACTTCCAATACTAGAGTCGAGCTTGAGCTCCTCCTACCAGCAACCTCACAATGTTTTCCGGGATTCTTCATCTGGGGTGTCAGTTGGGAAAGAAGATCAAGTAGAGGTTTCAGGAAATGACCCGTAGTTTAATATTTTTAGCCATGTCCTTGTATTTCTAGATAGAATATCTCTAATTAGATCAAAGGAACATTTGAATGTCTTAGTGATTAGGTGTTGCAGAATAGCCTTCTTTTCATTTCTGACTATAAACTTACATAAGATAATGATGCTTTAGCTCTGTCCAAAACAAAAAATAAATACCAACTATTGTGAATAGTTGTAGGGTATTTACTTCAAATGTCTGATGTTTTCGCTGCAACACGAACCTCATTTTGGTAAATTGTTATACATTTTGGCCTGTATTAATTAGAATGGTAATTCCATTTGTTATGCATTAATTAGAATGGATTATCCTCTTCGATCCACGCATGGCAAAAACGTACGCAAGAAATGGAAATCGAGGAGAAAAGAGAGATCAACCGACACACGGCCAGTGCATTATCCATCTGACAGAATGAGAACTAGTAATCTTGAACAGGAAACTCATGCCTTCAAAATCGACATGGGTCAATATTACATAAGAAAATTAATTTTGAGACGAATGGACATTGCAGTCACAAACAAACGGCTTTCTATGTTACAAACGGAAAGTTATGAAGAGAGATGCCTCTGATGTTTTACTCGCCTCATAATGCAAAGTCGCAGTCTTTTGGTAAGAGACTCGAGCTTTTCAAATTTTTCGTGTTTAGGCTTCTTTCCTGCTGTTGTAGCTTTCTTCTTTTTCTTTTCCTCTGGAATGTCTGATGACTTTTTCGGTATTCTTATAATAGGTGCCGCAAGTGTATCCAGATTCATCTAGAAAAATGAGAAAAAAAAGGTCATCTTTAGTACTTTATTTTGGGATAGTATCTGAAGTGCACAGAACACTCCCAAAGATGATTAAATGGCAAAATGGTATCACTATAATAACTAGTGTATCTCTAATCTCCTTGCATGTACACTCTGCCTTTCAATCAGACAAGGCAATTTTATGCATATATATCTTGGTAGGATCCATGAAATGGTAAATCCCTTGTATAAATTGTTGTATTGTATGATATGCGGGTGCCAAATGCAGGTCCTAATCAGTCCCTAACAACAATGCATTGTTCCAAAAGCTTACCGCCCACGGTGATGCTAGTTGACAGACGGAGAGAGGAGGATAATATCAAAATTAAAATTAACTGGAATAGCACATCATAGAACATTCCAGAAAACTTTGTGCAAACACATGAATGAAAGAGAGGAGAGAGCAGAAAACCTCATGATGGCTATTGTCAGCAGTGGGGCAGTCTCCAGAAGATTCTTCTTCGCTGCCACCCAATGAAGAGCATCTTCCCCAACTCTCTCTATTTGAACTAGTATACGAGCAACATTCTTCACTGACACCGTTCGGCTTATCCTGTAGAATAATAACGAACAAAATGCTGTAAGTCATCAGCGAAATGGTAAAACCCAAATTCTACAATTCAGCCAATTGCATAGGTCATCTTGTAAATCCTTCCTATGAAAGAGGT
>JAWDEX010194189.1:2082-12320 GCA_035221805.1 Trichilia hirta
TGAGCAGTAAAAATTGTTTTAGGTGTTTACTAAAAATTTTATTGGAATCATTCTTGATAAAATCAACTACTCACTTTTTGAGCAGTAAAATTTGAAAAGTATGGAAGGAGGTGTTTATTCTAATTTTCAAAAGTAATTTTATCATAAATATGTTTTTAAATTTACCTTCATATAAATAATAAAAATCTTAAATTAAACTTAAAAAGTTTAATAAATTCTACCTCTTAATGATGTATTTTGTTGTATTCTATTTGATATAGGACATGATTAGATTTAATTGTTTATATAATTTTATTAGTAAAATTAAATATAATTAATTGTTAATTTATTTAAAATAATTTCAATAAAAATTAAATAAAATATTTAAATAATAATATAAATTAAATTATTATATATTTAAATATTTTTTATTTATAATTTAATACAACAAATTTTTTACGAAAATAACTTTTATTTATATTATATCAATTTTGATAATTTACTTTATTATAATATTTTAACAGTATAATCTACTACCCACATATCAACTGCACTCTTAAAAATAAATTTTATCAAAAACTCAGCTTCTTTTTGCAGCTAATTTTTTTAACAATATAACAGAAACAGAAGTTTTTTATAAACAACAGCAAACCTAAACTATGCTGTGCAGCTTGCTTGATAAAATGTGAGTTTTCAGTAATGTAAAAAAAAATAAAAATAAAAAAAAAAAAAATTCATATGACAATGTGAAAGCATTGTCTTGTCAATAGATATTATCTACACATGAATTTTTACCCGAACCCTTTTTTTTCATTGCTGCAAGACGCTGAACACAATTGTTTATATTGGCACCGGGGTGCAACAGTTCGTTGAAGTGGAAGCAAAAAAATTGCCCTCCAGCTAAAGCGGATAAAGCCATGCCTGGCATGAGAAAGTTAGCCCAATTTGTGGGACTAATCAAGTCCATCTTGACCCACAAAAACTTTAACAGGCCTAGTTGTTGGGAAAGTTTAATCTTTAAGGAAACAAATTCAATATCATTTGTATTTAATAAAAGAATATTTCTCAATTAAATTCCTGATTGGGTTGAGCAGTAAGGGCATTAGGTGGTAAATATATGTATGATTCATGCTCATATTTTCCTCTTTACTCTCTGGCCGCTCTCTCTCTCATAGAGAAAATTCCCACACAACTAAAAAACACAGTCGCAAAACATACACACTAAAAGCACAAAAAAACACACAACGCTCTTATATGTCTATCAAATGGAAACGTATTCTGCTTCCTATTTAAAATTAATAAATTTTTCTCACTCCTCACTCTATTAGGGATAGGGTTCGTTCAAATTTAAAAAAAAAAAAAAAGAAGTCCCCATAACTCTGTGATGATTCGAAACCCTGTTAATTCGTTCCAAAGTCATCAATGTACAATCACCCTCAACCAATGAACATTCCCTCTCAAATCGCAGGTGGGGGAGCAGACGACGATGAAATGTCTGTTGGCGCTGATAATAACCACCTTAGCTATAACCCTCACTCTGCTCTTGAAAATGGCGTTGTTGATGAGGTTGCTCGTGATTCAGCCTATATTACCACCGGCAATGAATTGGCTAATTCAAGCCAGCTTACTCTCTCCTTTCGTGGTCAGGTCTATGTGTTTGATTCGGTCACTCCTGATAAGGTAATACATAAATATGTTATTTTTATTTCGTTTTGACGGTTAATTTTATTAATTAGGGATTGCAAATTGATTGATATATTATGATTTTGGTATTACATGGGTTTTTATTTTTATTTTTTAATTTATTAAGGGGACTCGACGTTGAATTACTCTTGAGCTTCGGTTTTCATTTATATTTTGGGTTTCTGGTTTGAAAAGTAATAGAATTTTGATTGATTTCATTTCTTGTTTGTTTAATATGTATGCAATTACAGGTTCAAGCGGTGTTGCTATTGTTGGGGGGATGCGAGTTATCGTCAGTCCCACAAGGAATGGAAGTGATTCCTCAAAGGGTATTTATTTTCTTAATCATTCAAGCTGATGTAAATGCTTGTTATTTTTTCCCTTTTTCTGGGTCTTTTACTTGCATTGTGTTTAGGGTATTACTGAATATCCAGGAAGAAGTACCCAACCACAGAGGGCAGCTTCATTAGACAGGTTTAGGCAGAAGAGGAAAGAGCGTTGCTTTGATAAGAAAGTCAGATATAGCGTCCGCCAGGAGGTTGCTCTCAGGTGTGTTATTTCTTTGAATTGATAATTTTTTCTCTTTAATAATTGATGGAAATAAATAATAATTAATGGATTTCAATTTTGTTGCCTTGGTTGTTTTTTGATTGTAAACCCACATTGTTATTAATAGAGTGTGATTTCAGCCACTGTTTGATGGATTGTAGTAAAATAGTTATTGAGTATCTCGTTGGATAGTACTATGGTGAAACATTAAAGTGCAAACTTTTGTATCTAGGTATATGGAATGCCTAATGAATCTTTAGCTTGTCATTCCATGTTTTTGCTCTGTATGGAAACAGAGGCTGACAATAATAAATAAGCCTGAAAAATAACAAGTACCCAGGCAACCACTTTGAATAGTTATTTCCTTAGCCCAAGCGTTTGCCTTATTAGTATGTGTTATATAACCATCTGGGGAGAAGTTAGGTCTCCATAAATCTTTTTTTATCCTCTTAAGTTGATTTACATATATTCTCTATAGTAATGGCTTATATATTGCTATGCAACTTGGGGTCATGAATCTTGACATGCAAAGCTTGGGATGTGGTTTTCTGTATTGCAAGCTAGTTAGACAGTCTTTTTTTCTTTTTGTCTGCTGTAGATTAATTGGTTTCTTTAACGGGGAATTTGAAGGAGAGATGGTAGAGACAGTTATGTTTTGACATGCAGATTCTGGGAAGTGGTTGATGCTATAAAAATCAATCATATGATAGGGTTTTGAAGGGTGTGGATGGGAAGTGGGGACAGTTATTTTTTTGTCTCTTAATGTTTTATGCATTGGCTTAGTTGATGCTTCCATTATTGTTTATTTTTGTTTCCATGCATGCCTGTGTTAATGCGTATGCACCCATTATACAATCGTCTGTGAAGCATGAATGATTTGCTGGACATCCTTCATCAATAGTTTATTCTGTGTATGGTAATAGATGTTATTTCTATTACCCCAGTGACTGGTCATTTTCGTTCTCCGAATTCCTGACTCCAAGTGCATTTTTTCAGGATGCAGCGTAATAAGGGTCAATTCACTTCAGCCAAGAAGTCTGACGGGGGAGCTCTTAGTTGGAGTAATGCCCAGGATTCAGGACAGGATGACAGCCCATCAGAAACCTCGTGAGGATTTTTCTGTCTTTGCAGTTTTATTGTTTTCGTGTACAGCATTTCTACCTGCGGACTTTGATGGATTTGATTTTGTTTCTTTATTTCTTATGGAAATTGATGATTAATATTTATTCTTTTGCCATTGATCTTCCGTTGTGATATTTACCTCCTGACGTAGTTCTTAGAATTTTATCTTAAAATGAATTCCAACAAAGAAATTTTAATCTTTTGTATTTCATGATTGGTTGTCTAGGTGTACACATTGTGGTGTTAGTTCAAAGTCTACCCCAATGATGCGACGAGGTCCTTCTGGCCCCAGATCCCTCTGCAATGCATGTGGCCTTTTTTGGGCAAACAGGGTTGGTATCTGACTTTTCTTACTACCTTTTACACAAATGCATGCTTGTCTTATTTTCCTGTGTGATGAGGTTTGGGATTTGCTATATGTAAACACTGACCATCCTGGTTCTATTATTGATATAGCATGTAATTTTATCCTGGCTTATTTGGTATTATTTATGCTCTTTATTTATTTTTATATTGATTCTATATTTGTCAGTTATTCTTCATTTCAATAGCTCACAAAGATTATTTTTTTGTGTTTATTTCTGTTGAGGGTTCATTGGTCAAAACTGGTGGTCTTGCATTCCTAGCCTTGTCTGAATATAGATCGATAGTATAGTATTTAAACGTAAAAATCCACTAGATTGAGGTTGGAACTTAAAGAAATTTTAACTAGTTTGAGTTTCCCAAAAATGCATTTGTCAATGATAAATTTTCTGTCTACTCTCTGTGGGCACTGCTTAGATTTTGCTTGGAGTTTTTGATTTGAATCTACGAACTTTCCTCTGCTAAGTTTTTTGTGTTTATCTTTTCAATGGAATCTGCAGGGTTCTCTGAGGGATCTTTCAAAGAAAATGCAAGATCAATCTCTTACACCAGCTGAGCAGGTATGCGGTGTACAAATATCAAACATCTTGGCGTTCTGCTATGTTCTTTTTATTCTTCCTACCTGCACTGAAAATATGGTTATATATTTGGTTGGCGTTTCTCTTTGTACAGGGTGAAGGTGAAGGGAATGACTCGGACTGTGGAACTGCTGCCCCTACAGACAATGAAGTTGTTTCTTTATCAAACGATGATGATGATTCAGCTTTAATATCCGAGCATTGAGTCTTTTTCCGACATATGATTTCAGTGGTCTGCAAATCGTTCAAGTAGAAGGTTTTTCTAGTAATTTCATTTACCTTGTCTTATATGTACAGAGATTACTGTCCTTCAACATATGAGGTTGTCTCGTTTTACCCATTGGTACTTGTGCATGAGATTACCTCAAATAGGATTTTACTTCAAATGTATCACATACAGCTTCAATTAGATATCTCGATAAGTTTAATATGCCATATGTTGCCCATTTCCATTATTCATCATCCCAACAAATAAAGCTGGATCCACTCTTTGAAAGCCTTTTTTCTTGCCGCCTTGTGAATTATAGTTCTTGTTATTACCTGCATGCAAGTCCAGTTCATGTTTCAGTTTCCTACATATTGCTCTCCATGTTGACCATTTACGATAATTTATTCCATAAAATTTGTGCATCTTAATATATATCTTTATGCTTCGGTACAAAGTGAAATTAAATATTTCCAATTTGATTTTGATGTTCCATAGCAGTCCAGCAATCCTAAAAGAGTCTGTATTGGAACTTGGTGAGGCAAATGTTCCAGGATTCTAATTCTTTTTTGCCCTTTTCAGATAACAAAACCTGACTATTCACACCTACCACTCCGAGTCTGACAATCAAAATACCTTTGAAAACATGATTCGTTGTTGCTCTGTCTTTGACAAGCAACTCTCTCTTGTCTCTCATTTTCTTGGCAAGCAACTCTCTCTTGTCTCTCATTTTCTTGGCAACTTTGCTTTACTGTGTGTTCCTTCAGTGATCTGTTTGATTTAACTTGGACACGCCCAATATGGTAAATACCTACACAGCCTATACCCTTCAATGTAAAGTCTTGAGCTAGAAATAATCCAGCAAATAAATAGAGAGAGAGAGAGAACCTTTCCGTAAAGTCAGCAAGCATAATAAAAAGATGTTCTGGTATGTAAAAAGCTTGGTACTGGAGTAGAAAAAACCTTGTGTTAGTCAAAATGAGACCAATTGATATTGAAACAGTGATGTTCTTTCTTGTTTTATTGAGGAGGTAGATTTCTTTCAGTTCAAATATTAACAGTGAGCTCATGGATCTGTTTATTCTCGATGATGATATGATATTTAACCCACAAACTTTGGAAGGGCCTTAGAAAACCTGAACAGCAGCAGCATTCCTTATTATAAAAAAATGGAGATATGGTATGGAATTTACCAGAAATATCCAATTCCAATTCCCCTGCCCCTCCTTTTAATATCACAACTAAATAAGGAAATCCACACCACACGCCTATAGTCATTACGGCCAACCGTTGGATGGATATCACAATTGACAATCCTTCGAAGCCACACCTGTCCACTACTATTGGGGCCCACACTCAATTTGCTTACATCATTAATCACGATACAAGCGCCATGTAAACCATACACGAAATACCCTGCTCCCAAAAGTACCCAATCATAATCTCCATTCTTTTTTTTTAATATTTTTATATCGAAATGGAAGTCGTCCTCGATAAGTCGACATATTCTCTTTCGCTTTTTATCCAAAATAAAAAATCAATTTTTTGAAAAAAAAAATAATCCCAATTTGAGCCTCTCCAAGGAAACAGCACTACTCCCTCGCAAAATCTTAACCATATTTAGGGTACTTCTTTTTCATTTTTTATATTAATTTTTTTTTTTGTATTTTCTTTGTTTATATCTTTTATTTCTAATTTCGAAGCTTCTCCGAGCTGAAAACCAATACCAATTCGATTTCAGAGCTAGGGTTTTCAACCTTTTTCCTCATCAGAAAGACTGAGAACGATGACATCTCTAAAATAAAACGACAGGGAATAATCGACGGAAAGGGTAGGGTTTGGTATGGCTGCAGCAAATCCTCAGCCACTGCAAGCACGGCCGTTTGAGGAACACCCAAGAGCACCGATACAGATCGAGGACGAGGATGGAGAGTACGAGGACTTTGACGGCATGGATGACATGGACGAAGGAAACGTTAGTTCATTGAATATTATAAATAATACTAACAATAGGAATATTAGTAATAACAGTTCTGTGGTTAACGTGGCGGAGCATGGAGTGGTAGTGGCGGCTGCTTCGAGGACGAGTGAACTCACGCTCTCCTTTGAAGGCGAGGTTTATGTGTTTCCTGCAGTTACTCCTGAAAAGGTATTTCTTTGAAAAGTATCTTCTAGTCATTTGGTTAGTTTCACTTTTCTTTTTGGTTGAATTTGCTGTACGACTTTTTAAGTGAATGGCTATTTTGAATTTTGAGATTTTTGAGAGCACTCGCCATCTTTGATGGTTTCTTGAAAGTTTATGAGTAGTTGTTTTAAGAGTTTTAGTCAAACTTTGGAAATGTAAAAGCTATTCAGTATGATCCTTTTCTTCTTTTCGAATTTGTCTCTATGTGTGCATGAGCGAGTTTGAATTAGTTCGTATGATGTAGCTTATTATTAATTCATGGAGGGTTTGTCATGTTATTTGGTGGAGGTTGATGGTTTATTCTTTTTGGATTTTGATAATGGTTGGGTATGTTGGAAATGATGAAAACTGTCACTGAAAGTGCTTCAATTCAGGAAGCCACGTGCTTTCATTTCCTTGATGTTCACCTTTTATTTTGTAGTCTCTTCCATTCTGTGATTCTATGTTTTGGTGCTGGGACCATTATTACTAGGTAGGATGATTAGTCGGATTAAAGCAATTAAGTTTGAACTTTTTCTATATACTTTTGTATATTGCTTTTGTTTTTGCTCTATATTTGTTATTTTCCAGCAGGTCAAGTTTGTTGTCTACTAATTTATTACAGTTGCTCTTTAAATGTCTTTTGGTAGGGTGGAGATGTTTTGAAGGTTTTCACCTGTTTGTTAAATTGTAATAATAGGTGCAAGCAGTGCTCTTGCTTTTGGGAAGCCGTGATGTACCCACTGGTGTACCCGCAGTTGAAGTAACTTATGATCAAAGTAACAGGGTAATGCATGAAAATGTTTACATTATTTTGAGAATTTAAATGCGTCTTGAGCTTTTATGTTCATGTGTAATCTGCCAAATTCTATAGGGTGTGAGCGACACCCCAAAGCGTTCAAATCTTTCACGACGAATAGCCTCCCTTGTTAGATTCAGAGAAAAACGAAAGGAGAGATGTTTTGACAAGAAAATTCGGTACAGTGTACGGAAAGAGGTTGCACAGAGGTAAAATTTTTGTTTTAAAAATCTACTATGAACCCATTTAAATCCATTTGAGGTCTTGAGCGTTTCATTTAAGATGCAAAAATTGTAAAGCAGTAATAAATAGGTTGGTAGGTAAGTAATTTTTATTTCTTCAGTTTTAGGTGGTTGAAAATCAGCCATTTCTGGAGTCATACATGCTATAGTCTCATAAAATTTGTGAGGGCAGCGACAGGACCTAAAACGGATCTTAAGTATCTGAAAATGGTTAATTTAGAATTTGTTTGATAGGCATGAATAGTTAAAGAGTCTTATTTGATAATTTTAGTGATGAGCCTTTAAATTTTTATATTTGTGTGAAAGCTACCTTTATGGAGTATAAAATGTTTACTCCCTGTCTGGGATCAAATTTCGAAATCTATTTGCAGATCAATCACAGGGTTGTCAATAGATATCCATCTAATAGTAATCAAGTTTTCTTTATGCTGTTGCTTTGTACTCGATGGGGATGTTTTCATAACATATAATGCAGGAATTACTTTCCTTATGTTTGTTGTTGTTGTTATTAATTATTATTGTTGTTGTTGTTGTTGTTATTATTATTGTCGTTGTCGTTGTCATTGTCATTGTTGTTGTTGTTATTGTTACTGTTGTTATATTTATTGTTGTCGTTGTTGCTGTTGTTGTTATTGTTCCTGTTGTTATATTTATTGTTGTTGTTGTTCTTAATGTAGGAATCACACAATTTTGAAGTCTCTTGTGGATTTGAATCTAATATTTCTTTTTGAGGCCCACCAAGCAACTTCTTTGTGGAAATAAATATACTTGTTCTGTTTTTGATCTATGAATTATCTGTGCTTTAGAATTTTTTGTGGTGAAATATTCTAGTGATACCTTGTTTGTTTTTGATAGTCTTTAATATTGGATGGCATATGTGGTTGGCCCACAGCAGATATATATTTTCCTTGTCCATTAATGAAGATACATTTTTTGGGTGTTAAATTGAATTGGTATCCATGGAAAAACTGAATTAAATTTTGTTTTAAAATTTTTTGTATTTTCATATGGGGAAGTCTAGGTTTCAGGTCTTGTTTGAAGTAGCTACAAGGTGGTTTTAGTGGAGTAGATGAGGAGTCCATTAGTATTCTGGTGTTTTTATTGTTTGTCTCATAACATGATGTAATAATTGAATGATGAGCAGATAAGATTTTTTTTTTTTTTCTTTGTTATCCTTTTTTAGGATGCATCGTAAGAATGGACAGTTTGCATCTTTAAAAGAGAGTTCAGGTGCTTCACATTGGGATTCTTCACAAGGTGCACTTCAAGACAGCACGCCTTGTTCAGAAACTGTGTGAGTTCTGAGTGTTCTCTAGCAGTACCTACTTTATCATCCATAATATTTGTATGATTTTTTTTTTTTTTTTCTAGTGATACGATACTGATTCATATTTCTTTTTTGTTTTTGTTAATGCTCTCTAGTGTACGTCGATGCCAACATTGTGGTGTTAGTGAAAATAATACTCCTGCAATGCGTCGTGGGCCTGCTGGACCAAGAACTTTGTGTAATGCATGTGGGCTTATGTGGGCAAATAAGGTTTGTTTTATTTGACTTTATGTATCCTTTTGCCTTTTTATTTATTCTTTTTTCTTCTTTTTTTTTTGTGTGTGTACCCAGATCAAGGTCAGTTTCTTTATGGTCTTCTTTTATTCATACATTTTCTCTTCTTTTGGCAGATATATGGAAGATTCAAATTCAATGTTATTGTTATTTGAGCATCCATTTAATTTAGCTTGTTTATATGGTTGATAATATCGCATGTTTTTATTTATTTATTTATTCTTCTTTTGTTGATGTGTCATTTACCCTGACCAGTTTATTGGACATGCAGGGAACACTGAGAGACCTCAGCAAGGGAACAAGGAACCTTTCAATGGACCAAATAGAACCTGTAAGTGCCTTAACTAAGATCTTAGATGGTTTATTTTTCTCAGATCACTTTATTTTATGAACTTAGATTTTAATTTGGATCTATGTTTTTAATCTTCTTTGCCTGTGGTATTATAATTAGGTAGCTTCACTCTTCTTATCACTAAGCTGCGTAATACTTGATTTTGATTCCTAAGCTTTGTTTTAGATTAGAAATCTTCTCCACCAGAGGGCTGTGGCACATAAATTTAAACTTTCTTAAATGGAATTCCTGTCTATGTTATTATTTTTTTCTGGCTACTTTTGCAGTAATTGATTTGTTTACTGATAGTAATGGAATTTGCAGGAAACCCCAATGGATGTCAAGCCCTCGATTGTGGAAGGAGAATTCTCTGGCAATCACGATGAGCGAGTAACATTCTTCTTACCCATTACAATTTCCTTTTCAGTGATTGGGAAGGCTTGTAGCTACCTTCTAAGCTGTAGGTATGGTGGTGCAGGGAGCTCCTGAAGATCCTTCTAAGGCTATTGATGAAGGATCCAATAATCCTTCTGTAGACCGAGATGAAGAAGTATGTTTCAGTTCTGGTGATAGCATACTGTTTCTTTTTTCTTTTTCTTTTTCTTTTTCTTTTTTTTTTTTTTTTTTGGTGTGTGTGTGGTATAGAAGGTTAAAGGAGTTAA
>JAWDEX010194200.1:0-12320 GCA_035221805.1 Trichilia hirta
AATTATAATAAAATAAATCTTTATCAAATCTTTTATGTCTAATTATAAGTTTCGTATGAATAATCTCCTTTCATTCGTCTAATCTCAACTAAATTAGGGCTCACAAATGTCAAAATCTTAAATTTAGTTATATTCAAATAATTAGTCAATACAAGCTGAACTTGTGAAAAACTCTTCATATGATATTTATTCTTTAATTAAAGAATTTATTCTTTAGTTATTTATTAATATTCAATTGAGAACTCGAATATAAACTGAGTCAATGGTATCTTAAAATTCTCTGTATCGAGTTAACGAATTCTATCTAATAGTCATTTATTTTTTAATATAAATAATGCATGATTAAACTGACTTTTATATACAAAATATGATTAAGCTCGTATTTATAAACTATATAAATTATGTGAATTTATACCAATTAACAACTATGAGGTCTAAGATTTAAAAAATAATTAACACACTATATAATCATATGATAAATTATTAACAACATGCTTTTGTGTAATTCATTATAATTTTGATCACGTTCGAATAACAATTCTTTAACTATTATTCCACACTATATCCTAATGATATGACTATTATATCATTTATACTAATATTATCTCATAATATTTATTGAAGATATTTAGTATTTCTACACTGTAATATCAATACCTAGTCGATTTTACATCTGTAGAGAATAATTTAAATAATTTAATTATCTTTGACAATTCATATACATATTCTATCACTAATATGATTAAATAGAAAAACTAATATATACATATGAATTGAAATGATTTTTTTATTATAAAATATATACAGTATATATCAAAACAGTAATTTAATATAATGTGCTTAAAATTAACAATACAAATAATTTTAGGATATACAACACTAATAATAAATACACAGTCTACTATTTCAGCCAAGTTTAGTTATCTTAGGCAACGAAATTTAAACCTTTGTTAGATAACCCACATTTTAAAGGTTTTATAAGCTGGTAACTGTCCTTTCCATAATTGATAAAGAGATTTATTTGTCTTTATATATGAAATTCAATTTAATATATGATTTATAGTAAGTAAGGCTTTACCCCATAAATTATATGGATGTCTTAAACTATTTAACATAGAATTAATCATATCCTTTAATATTTTACTTTTTCTTTTGGTAATTTTATTTTGTTGCAGAGAATAAGGTGTAGTCGTTTGATGTACAATTTCATATTTTTGACAAAATTCTACAAATATAGTAGACTCATATTCACCACCCTTATCAGACCTTATGATTTTTATTCACTTTATCCAGTTAATTTTTAACTTTAACCTTATATAATTTAAATATTTCTAAAACCTTATCTTTATTGTTAATTCAATAGACATAGCAAAACTTATTGCAATTATCAATAAAAGTAATCATATAATTCTTTTTTTTACCTTTTGTAGGTATGAACTTAAAATCACAAAGATCACAATGAATTAAACCAAATAATTCATTTTATTTTTCTTTGACAGTTTTAAAATTTTGCTAAGCAAATTTAGATTGAACATATATTCCACATTTATTTTTTAAATTAACATTGCATTTTGGTGATAAACCTAAATAAACCATCCTATATAAATATTGATTATTAATATGTTCTAATCTATCATGCCATATATCAAAAAAATTAACAATATAAACAAAATTATTATTTTTGTTTATAATATTAGAAACTATTACATTCAGTTTAAACATTCCCTCAGTTAAATAACTCTTTTCCACTCACATCCCTACCTTAGTAAGTACAATCTTATCAAATTCAAATCCATTTTTTACTAAGCAGTGGACCAACCACTAAATTCTTCCTTATATAAAAAATATACAAAAATCTTTTAAAATTACACTCTTGCCATAAGTGAATTGTAACAACCTAGTTCCTTTCTCTTAAATAACAAAAAAAGTTTCCCATATAGAGATTTTCATCACTAGAATCTGTGTAAAGCATGAAAGAAAATTTTTGTCTTTATAAATATGCCTTGTTACTCCTGTGCTGACCTACCAGCTTTTGACATTTGTTACCATATTAATTTTAAAATTATAGCAACAAGATCAATATCCATCTTAGTAGCATTAACTTAATTATTTGAGTTAAATTTATAGTGTTTTGGTTCTTCTAATGGTGACAGTCCATGGTTCTATATCCAGCTTTCTTACATATCTAACAATTATCTTTTATTTTTTTGAAGGCTTTTTCCTTTAGTGCATTTGGCTTTGCTCTTTTCTTTTCTACTTTTTAATTGTTCTTCTACTTTTGGCTTTTTAGCTTTGAGGAACCATCTTCAATCACATTGGCCTTATATTTCATTAGACTTATATCAACCTTATCTCTTTTTTTATGGCCCTCCTCTGTATGCAACCTCAATATTAGGTCTTTTATAGTCATCTTTCTATGTTTATATTTTAGATAAATCTTAAAATCCTTCTATAAAGGAGATAATTTTTAAATTATAGCACCTACCTGAAAGTGTTCGTTTATAGAACAACCTTTTAAATGTAACTCATATATGAGGACTTGTAGTTCTCCAACTTGCTTGATCACTATTTTAGTGTTAATCATCTCATACTTAAAAAATTTACCAATCATAAATTTTTTCGCTTTTGCATCCTTAATTTTATATTTTTTTCAAGTAATTCCCATGCACTTTTTACAGTAGGACACTCTCAATTTTATATAAAGTATCTTTTAACCCAATCAAAATGTAATTTCTGTACAAAAAATCTGACTGCATTCAAGTTTTTATTGTCATCAATTTTTCTTTGGTCATAGGGCTTTCATCACATTTGAGAACGTGTTCTTTGACTATATTAGCCAAGTTCGTGGTTGTCAACTGAAAAATAATTTTCTATTATCAACGTTTGAAATCTAATCCCTTGAACTTCTCTAGTTTTTCACCATTCTTTAAGATGTCATTAACATTTAATTGTGTATCCATCTAGTACTATCTTAGAATGATGGAGCTATATCAATCAATCAAAATTTAATAAATACTAAATAGAATTCAATAGTTTATTATATATTAAATAGAAAACACAATAAAACTAATATACTATTAAATTATACTATAAAATAAAAAATCTTACAAGAAATTGATCGAAGTGCAAAACTAATGATAAAGCTTTGCAGCATAATTATAATGTTCTAAGATAGTATTTCTCTCATTCCCTAATTGCTTGAAGGACAACGAAGATTGTCAACTAAAATTTAACTATCAATTCTTCTAAGTTGAAGCAATTATAGTTCAGAAGTCATACAAGGTTAAAATCTGTAAAATTATAATTGTTCTCAACAAATACAACCCTTGATTAATTATTATTTAATAGATACAATTTTTGGCTAACTTAAATTTAAAATTAAAAAATAAATAAATTGTATATTTAGAGATACGGGCTGGCAAAATAAGCCTAAGCTTAAGATCTATCCTTGACATACATACATACATACATACATATATATATACATACATATATATCTATATATATAGATAAGTAGGTTTAGAGCTCTGACAAAAACCATATTGTCGGCCATTCAAACTTACATTCTTGATTGTCATTTATCAAATATTTGAAAAATTCATATTCTCGGTTATTCAAACTTACATTTTTTATTGTGACTTATCAAATATTTGGGGAGCCTTTTATTACTAATATAGAATTTATATTTTTCTATTTAAACATTTAAACATATCAACAAAAACATTACTGGATTGACTGAATGGTTTGGAAAAAATAATAAGTTGAGAAATTTAGTTAATCTTGTTGTCCTGGCTGCATTCCTTGATCCATCGATCCCAATTGAATTGAATGACAGAGAAGAAATAGCAAAGATTAAGAAAATGAGTGCCATGATACAAAAACACCAACTTAAGATGTTATATATATCAAGAAATATATTTTAATTCAAAAAAAGTATTTAAGGTACTTAAAACATAATTTTTTAAAATTAATATATGTATTAATTTTATTAATATTTATTTATTCTTATTTATTTTACTATTAATAAAATGTTGATAATTAAAAATATTATAGGTGGGCTATAATTGTAAAAAAATTAAAAACATATAATGACCCTATATTGAGAAACAAAAGTTATATATATATTATTTTTGTATTGATTATCAAAGAATTTATTAATAAATAATTGAATATGATGTAATATTAGAAATATTGAATATAAATAATCATGAGTAATTTAACTTTTATTTAGAAATTATGTAATTAATAAATATAAAAAAAATTATTTTAGTTTATGATATGATTGTTTTATTATTGTACAAATTAATTTATAAAATATAACAATTTTTAATTTCTGTGAGTTATTTGCTAATTAGATGGGGTGGTATTACGAAAAATCTGGTGTGGAAATATCACTACCCCGTTTTTAAACTATATGGTCCGACTTTTAGCCCATAGAATGTTGGGCTTCAAGCTGCTTTACTCATCTGTTGATGTTAATCGGTTCTTCCTTCTTCCAGCCATTTCGTTGGATTTGCAGTCGTTTCTGAAAATCTCATCTCTAAGCGTCAGCTTCAGTTTCTTCCTCCTTTTATTGCTTAAAGAAAATGGCAGCAAACGCAGCAGTTTTCGCCATTGTTACAGCTCCGACTTCTTAAGGTAACGTCAACACAAAACTGCCAATTCATCATCCTAGTACCCCTTGTGCTACAACCGTTGCAATCAGAAGAAGCTGCTTCCGATCTTCAATATCTCTTACACGTCGTAGTTGCTTTGTCTCTGCGTGTCTACCGCCATCCTCTCCTTCTTCTTACTCTGCTCAGCGGAAAACCAGGCTTTTCGTCAGTGGTAGGCTTTCCCAATTCCCATTTTTTGTTCTTCTTACCCAAACGCTTTGGATTTTTATAACTTACTAAGACTTTTTTCCTATTTTCACGAAGTAGTATTTTGGTACCATTAGTCAAAACGAATCCATTGCCAAAAATGAATAAGAATTCATGATGAATTATGTAACCGATTAAGGAAAAACTATGCTATGTTTCAGAAGTATATTTGAAGATTTCAGTCTTAACGAGGCTCTCACCTCCTATGTAGATGTTTAAATTCAATCTTATGATGGAGTTTATATATATAGATAACTTAATATTAATTTGAAAAAGTTGTAAGCACAATCAAAGTTGGGAATTATAGACATTACTGTTTGTACATGCCGGTATCAGTCTGGAGAAGTAGCTTAACTTACTCAAATTATGCCCTGGTTTAGTATGTGTTTTGGTCATAAGACGTGAGATTATTTTTTCAAATTAGCGAGGACAAAGTTGTGATAGAACTATATATTGTAGAAGTATAGGAGACCCGAAAGGTTCTTCATTCCGAAAGCTTTTTCTTAGTACTTCTTCCTTGTCTTGTGAGTCAAAATGGGTAGAGTCTTCATTCCGAAAGCTCTTTCTTATATCTTCTAGTCCATGTGACTCAAAAAGGGTAAATTATGAGACTTATACAAGCGTTTACTTTGCTAGGCACTTACTGTACACCTTCAATGAGGTTCTGTCCTAAGCGTGACATTGACTTTGTATCACATAGAGAGATCTGCACTTCATGATACCTTTACTTGCCTAGATCCATTGTGATCATGCTGGTGTATTTCATGTGCTACTTGTTGCAGGGCTTTCTTTTCGTACCACTGAAGAGAGTTTGCAAAATGCTTTCCAAGGTTTTGGCCAGCTTATGGAAGGTGAGAAACGGTTAAAGTTGATATGTTCCCTCTATGGCAGGAACTATGTTGGTTGGATCCTATGCTTATTTTCTCTCAGTTGTTTATTGATAATTTTCAAGGGTTTAAGAGATTAAAACTCTATCTCACAGTTAATCTAGTAATGGATAAAATTGCAAATCGACCAAGAGGCTTTGCTTTTCTCAATTATGCAACTGAGGAGGAATCTCAGAAAGCTATCGAGGGAATGCATGGAAAGGTATGAACTGTGTATCTCCATTTCAGGATTTAATTGTTACATGCTTTGAAGTATTTGCTGGTTTTTGAATAAGTAACTAATGAATATCGCATAAAGAAACTTTCTCCGAGAAGGCCTTGGGCTTAGTGTTATATTATTGTTCTCACAACTTGAGCCCAATGAATTATATGTGTTTTAACGTAACTAGTCTAATCAATACAAGGATTCAGAACCAATGTATAAAGGAAGAAAAAACAATTGGGAATGAGGTGTATATTTCCTAACTTACCTAAGGAATTGCAAATCAAGTTCTAGTTTCTCACTGGAGAGCATGTTGATAGAGGAATATGCTAGCCAGGTCTAAAATTTGGCAACCTGTTCAAATTTATTCACTAATTTGGAAACAATTTACACCAATCACGGTCCATAAGGGTTCGTGTAAATCATTTACTCGTTAGTTATTTGATGATCGAACAGTGGTGATCCTACTTGTTCGGTAAACCCACTAGGTCATCAAGTTGTTTGTAAATGGACCATTTCAATGGACCTACTGCTCAATCAACTGCTTTTTTGCAATTAAATCAATGTCAAAGCTCAGGATGATGAATATCTGACCTTTTAGTTGTAAGGATTTTAGTTTTCATTCAACTCAATCTACTTAAAGGAATATTCTTGTTTGCTGGTACCAATGCTAATCATAAACTAACTAAAGTTAAGCAACAAATTGAAGAAAATATTTGTGAGATTGAGAAGTTGAACTCAGAAGATGAACTTATGAATATGAGCTGTCTCATCCAGTTTTTGACCTGTGCTTTAGACTTAAAGAACTTAGAAGTAGCTGGAGATGAATAAGTGACAAGGGCGTTTGTGGGCAGAAAGGATCACTCTCATGTCGGTTAAAGAAGGGATGGTTGTAAGCTATGTAAGCAGTGGTAGGACTCTCCCTGGTTAAGCTAGTTTTCCTAGGGTTCCAGCTAGTTCACCTTGCATTAGGTGGTATTAGGGCCAACCCCTTCTCTCTGAGTATTTTGGTCGTGGCTAGAGGGTCTGGTGGACCTGTGGGTGGGTTATCTCCTACAGGTAGGAGAGTATGACAGGAGAATCTATGGGGCAGAAAGAACCACTCTCACGATGGTTAACATCAATTGAAGAAGGGATGGTTGTGGGTTATATTGTGTTATAATGCTAGTTCAAAAATAAATTGGAGCTGTTGCTAACCTATTCCATTGGTGTGTTAGTTTCTGGTACCTATTATGGTCCCACTCTTTCTTTAGTGTTTACATACTATAGGGCTGCCTATAGTTATTGACAGAAAGGCAAAGCATTATGCATTTCGGAGTTATTTTTCAACTTCCTCTATAGTTTCCCCTCTCTTGGTTCTTTCCTCCCTCACGTCCTTTCTTCGTTATCTCTATCCTTTCCTTCTACTCTTTCCTACATCAATCTGTTTCCTGATCAGATAGACCTATAATGGAAATTAGAATAAAGTGAAAGTTTTTCATTCAGTATTACCATTGAATTATTGTTTGCTACATTGACTTGTTGAGGCTATTTGAACGCGAGATTTGGCCGATAAAGAATTACTGTTAGAAATTAACATTCATGGCTCTCAAGCCATTCATATTGTCTACAATAAGATTCATGGTTTTCAAGCTATTTATATTTTTTACAACTTAAAATCCAAGTAGGGTAAGTACATATATGAATCTTCTTTAAAAATGGTGAATGGAATCTTTTTAGAAAAATAATGTTCTCGTATGGTTGATTTTTTCTTTTTATATTTCTTCTTTTAACAGTTCAAACAAATTTGAATGGTTTACAGGCTCAAACACTTTCCTTTCAGTTTTTGGATGGCAGGGTCATATTTGTTGAAATTGCAAAACCCAGATCAGAGCTGCGGCAGGCTGATAAACAAAACCAAAGTCAAAATTGAAGTGCTAGAGATGGCTATATTGCTTCACAACTACAATTAAGGTAGAGAACAACTGATTGGGACAACAATTCTCCTTTCTCTATTTGCAAAAGATCGGTTAGAGCTCTTAATCTTCATGCAAAATGGAATGACTGTAGATTGATAAAGTCCTAGTGGTCTGGTTTCTCTGATGTGCATGCTTAACTCTAGGAACCATAATTGAAGGTGCTGAGTAAAGGATGACATAGAGCCCATAAGACTCAGAAATATTAGTTTTTAATATGTAGCAGGATATTATTTAATTTCATTTATGGTTTTTATTTGGAGCATAATGTTACATAAACTTCCATTAACAGCATTTCTTCAACCTAGCTGATGGTTAGCGCCTGGTAACAATGTCTGGTGTCAAGAGTGTGAGACAATCTCAGACTGGTCAATCAGTTGATTTAATTTTTAGGTAGGCTAGGTTTGTAAACTTGTTGACAAATGTTTTGCCTGGATCCTACCCGGTTTTTCTATTTAAGAGTTTGATGTGGGTAATAAAATTATAACCAAATTTTGCAGAATAGTACTCATTTTGCAGAGTCTCCAGTAATGTAATCCAGACTGTAACATAGCCCCTTTGATTGTGCTCCAGCTTATTACAATGCTGGCAATGGTAAAAGTTTTTAAGACTTGTTAATGATCCCATTTAGGCTTTTATTTTGGAAGTGCGGTGCTTATGTTTTGCTTTGAAAACAAAATTAAAAATGTATTTGGTAATCTCTTCTTAGCGAGACGTATATATTCTTATATTAATATTTGATATGTAGAATCTGTTATAAACGTAAATCTTTGAATTTTTAAACATTTTATACTGAAATATTGAATTACTTAAAAAAAAAAAAAAAGACAGATAGAGGGAGAAAAAGAAATAGACTATGCATGTCCTATATTTCCCACCAAGTACTCCTAATAATTGAGAAACCAAGTGCATACCATACTCTCACAAGTCTTTTATTTTTTCTCTTTTTTTCTCTAATATTTTATGTTTCCCATGCCTAATTTTTATTTTGGCATGTCGTTGCTTACATGTATAAATGAAGAAGAGATTTGGGAGAGAGTGTAGCCTAAGATTCTAACTTAAATAGGAAATTCAAAAGCATAGTTAATTTTGCTTCAAAACCAAAAATGCATGGTTGATTTTAACTATCAATTGACTCCATTACAAAATATACTGCATCCTTGAACTTAATGCAAATTACAATAAACTCACTAACTTTATGTATATAAACATATTATGTCTTTAAGAGGAATTTTCTCAAATTTTTTAATTATTCTTTCACATATTTTGCACCCTTTCCAAAATAAAGCATGCAACTACCTGTATCTCTACTTACCTTTAGGGATAAAAAAATGGACAGAATTAAGGATTCGCAAATTTAGACGTATTCATTATAAACCTCTTAATTAGATTAATTTGAATTGATTTTAAAAACTATTAATATTTTATAAATTACTATTACCATTTTAGATTGTGAATTAAATTTATTTCAAACTTAAAACTCACACTAAATCACTTAAATTAATGTTAAATATATTCGTTATTACTGTATAATAATGTTGATATTATATAATAAAATAATATATTAATAAGTCTTATTAATACTGTATAATAAAATAATATATTTATTATTTTAAAATTTGATCAAAAAATAAAATAAAATCTAAAATTTTATTTTTTAATTTTAATTTAAATTAATAAATTATTTTAATTTAAATTTAAATTCAAATTCAAATTCAAATTGCAGATCAAAACTGATTCAAACTCCTTTATATAATTTAAATTAATTACAATATGTTATTATATTAAATTAGATTACCTAAAATTTAAACTGTAATATTTAAATTAATTTAAAATTTTACTTTAAATTGACACAAATTACTACTAGACAGGTCTTTCTATTCTAATAACAGTACTTTTTCTTTAATATTAATATTTTTTGTTTACCAATCCTCAGAAATTCATCTCCAAATAATTCTATATATGAACCAGTCTAAATACTGGCATGATTTTAAAATTAATGATAAATTTAAGATAAATAAATTTTAAAGTGAAATAGCGTTCCACCTATCTGATGTTTTTTTGGGCCATTTAAACGTAACTCTATTATGAAGTCTTTTTTTTTTTTGTTTAATTAAATATTATGAAGTATGCTTCGGACGTTGGACAGTAGAGTCAATATCAAAAAATCTAACAAAGCAAAACACAAGACATTCGACAGTTATCCCATAAAAATAAGATACAGGGAGAATTTAAAAAAAATAAATAAATAAATAAGACTCTCATTTAAAAATGTAAATTAAAAAACATCTCGGTTAAAATATGACAAACAATGAGTATGAACAAGTCCAAAAATTGGCGAATTTCAGCTAAAAAATGCAAATATAAGTCGTATAAATTCCTCCTATAAATCAGCAACTTAATAATTAGCCCATGTTGATTGGAAGTATTGATACATGGAGGCTAAATTGCAGAGAATCAACAGGACTTCGTCATTAGGACAAAGTCTCATATTGCTGTTCCGAAAAAATAAGAAATTGAAAGTCACTAAACATAGAAAATAAGATAGGATAACAAACCAACTGCCGACGACCCAAGAGAAAAATACCAGACGCTGAATGCTGAAGCCTGAAGCTGAATGTTTATAGCCTAATGAGCTTCATAACCGTCAGATCCTCCCCTTCCTGGCTACCATAAAGGCAGAGGTCCCAGTTGGAAGACTTGAGTTCACAGCTGAACAAAATTCATAGCCACTGTACATTCATGATCATCCCCGGCAACTTCATTCCGTCTTTTGCACTATACCCAAATCATTTTGATGATCTTATCAGTCAATCTAGGCGAGTACTATTGTGCAGGTGCTACGAGCATACCCGAGCTCTTTGCCTCTCACGCTCTTCTGACACGATCACTGATGATTTTGTGTCACTCTCTGCTAAGCATCTTTTGTATGGTACAAACCCCTTGCTGGGGCAGATTTGGGAAGATTGTCGGTGTTGAGAATCAATGGCTGCATCCCAACTTTTCTCTCTATTTTCTAGCACAATAACTGAGCCAGTACTTGATCCAGACCTGGACCTTTCGTTCAGAGTTTCCTTCTCTTTCAGCAACTCTTCTCTGGTGGAAACTATAGACGTTGGTACTGAGCGTTGGTTATCAAACCTAAAGTTAGAAAAGGAAACACCTTGATACAAAGACCACAATGGAATATAAGCGTTAAGGCTTGCTTCAGAAATGCTGGTGTTTTCTTTGTGGAGCTCCACAGGAGGGAAAACAAAATTTCCACCTGAGGATGGACCAGCAACCATTCCAACGGATAAACAGGCGTCCAAATGCTTTGATGGAATGCTCTGACCAAAATTTTCTTTGTCCATGTCAAGATTCTCTTGACTGCTGTCAAATTTTGGTGACTTGCAACTCTTGCTACATGGTGAACACGGTTTACGGTGATCTGTAATTGAAACAGTCATTCCAAAAAGCTTAATGCTTGTGCAAGGTGGTATTACAGCTACATCTTCTTTGATGCATACAGCGTCCTTGAACTCAGATTGAATTTTCTGAATATAAGAGCAACAGATAAATAGAATCAGAATAACAATTAAAAATGAAGGTTCATAAAAATCTTTGACAAATTAAACCAAGCTGAAAGTTGAGAAAATAGTTTTACCACTGACAAAAAGTCATCCCCATTGGAACCAACTGATAGTTGGGTTGATAATGTAGGAACTTTCTCTTCTTCAGGAGATGAGCTAGATGTCACATAATCATTCTCTTTTTCAATGGGTAATATGTTTGCAGAGTGCATTTCAGTTGTACAAGAAATTGGTGAAGAACATCCGTTTTGTTGATCTGAAACTGCAGAGCCCAATGCATCTGAAGCAAATGTGGATAAAACTGAAGTGGGCGATTGCCCATCCGTACCCAAAGCCAATGCATTGGGGTACCGAAACCTTTCTTGCTGATTTGAAACTGATGTTCCTTTGAGTAAATCAACATGTTTCCGCGGATAAGGATGCATTGGTTTCCTCTTCGGCCGAGGGGGAGGAATCTCAATTGCCACAATGGAGCTCTCAGTGCTACCATTCGATTCCCGAACCACCTGAAACAAAGAAAACAAAACCAGTCAGTGCAAGATAATTACCAGTCAGACAAACCGACTAAGAACATTTGCATGCCATGTGGTAATTGTAATGAACATATAAAATATGACTAAAACTTAAAGCATTAGACCTTAGAGAAAAACTTTTGAGCATGGCTTCGGACTTGAACAGCAGTTTTGGTACCTATGTGTTCTGCATGAAGATCGAGAGTGACTCCATTTGATCTAACCACATAATAGAAACAAGATCCAATAATTAATTACTCCATTTAGCTTACCTTCTATCTGACGCCATCCCCGACCATACAATTTCAAAGCTTCAAGGAACCTTTGGTG
>JAWDEX010194211.1:0-12320 GCA_035221805.1 Trichilia hirta
TATGCAATAGCACCTGTATTATCATATAATACGCTTATCGGATAAGCTATACTAGAACTATACCCAGTTCAGATATGAACTTTCTCTTCCAAACTGCCTCTTTAGCTGCTTCTAAAGCTGCTATATATTCAACTTCTGTGGTAGAGTTGGATGTTGTTCTCTGTTTAGAACTCTTCCAACTAACAACCCCTCCATTACACATAAACATAAAACCAAATGTGGATTTTCGATCGTCTATATCCGATTGACAATTAGAATCTGAGTACTCATGAAAACTCAACTTTTGAGATCCATAACTCAGAATCAAATCCTTAGTCCTTCTTAAGTACTTAAGGATAGTTTTTACTATAGACCAGTGTTTCTCCCTGGGATCTGCCTGATATCTGTTAGTAACACTTACTGCATAAGTTATATCAGGTCGTGTACATAGTATAGCATACATCAAACTGCCTATAGCTGATGCATATGGAACACTACGCATCCGTTTCCTCTCTTTATCGGTCTTTGGACCCATATCTCTTAAGAGATAAAGACCTTGATTGAAGGGCAAGAGACCTCTCTTAGAGTTCTCCATGTTGAACCTTTTCAACATCTTTTTAATATACAACTTTTGGGATAATCTAATTATCCTTTTCGATCTATCTCTATAGATACGAATTCCAAGAATATAATTTGCATCTCCCAAATCTTTCATGAAGAAAGTTCTGGATAGCCAGATTTTGACTTCTGTCATCATACATAAGTCATTACCTATTAATAATATGTCATCTACATATAATATTAAGAACGTGATCGCATGATCTTTAATCCATTTGTAAATACAAAGCTCATCTGAATTTTTGATAAAACCAAACGCTTTTACAGTTTCATAAAACCAAATATTCCAACTTTTAGAGGCTTGCTTTAATCCATAAATAGATCGATGCAACTTGCATACTTTATGTGGCTTAGCAGTGGACACAAAACCAACTGGCTGTTTCATAAATAGGTGTTCCTTAATATACCCATTAAGAAATGCTGTTTTGACATTTATCTGCCAAATTTTAATAATAATAGTATGCAGCTATGGCTATCATAACTCAGATGGATTTTATCATAACAACGGGCAAAAAAGTCTCCTCATAATTCGCTCCTAATTTTTGAGTATAACCCTTCGTAACTAGCCGTGCTTTAAAGGTCTCTACCTGTCCATCCCTACCAATCTTTCTCTTCAAGATCCATTTATTATCAATAGGAACTATTCCTTCAAGAGGATCAACAAGTGTCCAAACTTGATTTACATGCATGAAATCCATTTTGGATTTTATCACCTCTAGCCATCTTTATGAATCTTTATCCAAGATTGCCTTTTTATAAGTTCTAGGATCATCTCCATGATCTGTAGCTCCCACTAAGTAAGATTCAAAATCTTGCTCATTAAGAAATCTATATCTCTCTGGAACTACAGGATTCCTAGAAGATTTTTAAGTTGGAATTAGATTAACAAAAATTAAAGTCTGCTAACTAGATGTTCCAGTTTTAGTTTAGTTGGATTGATATTTAAAAGACTCTTCTTTTAATTCAATCTCTTTACTTGCACCTCCTTTTTCTAAAAACTCTTTCTCTAAGAAGCGTGCATTCCTATTGATCGATATTCTTTGATCAGATGGAAAGTGGAATCGATATCCTAAACTATCTTTAGCATATCTAATAAACCGACCTATTTTCGATTTGGAATCAAGTTTATCAGATTTGATTAACTTGACATATGCAGGACAATTCCAAACTTTCATATAATTTAGACTGGGCTCCTTACCACATCATATCTCATATGGAGTCTTTTGGACTGATTTATAAGGAACTTTATTAAGAATATGCGCAGTAATCTGCAAAGCATATCCCCATAAATATAATGGTAAGTCTGTAAAACTAACCATTGATCGCACCATATCTAATAGAGTACAATTCCTTCTTTTCACTACACCATTATGCTGAGGTGTATACAGAGGTGTCATCTGCGAGACAATTTCATTAGCTTTTAAGAATTCTTGAAATTTAGTACTCAAGTATTTACCTCCACAATCTAATCACAGAACTTTTATACTTTTTTCCACTTGGTTTTTTACTTCATTTTTGAATTCTTTGAACTTTTCAAAGGATTCAGATTTGTATTTCATTAAATACACATACCTATACCTAGATATATCATCAGTAAAGGTAATAAAGTAATTAAAACCTCCTCTGGCTATAATACTGAATGGTCCACATACATCAGTATGTACGATATTCAACAGTTCTTTTGACCTCTCACCTTTACTCTTAAAGGATAATTTGGTTATTATTTCTCGAAGACATGACTCATATGTCGGAATGGGTTCAGAACCCAATGAAATGAATATTCCACTAGTTTTAAGTTGAGTGAGTCGCCTATCTCCGATATAGCCTAATCTGTGATGCCACAGAAACATAGAATTAATTTTATTTCGAATTTTTTTATTCGTAATAGAAGAAACTAAATAACTATTATTTATTTGAAGGATATATAAACTATTTGTATTAACTACTTTGCCAACACATACATTTTAAAAATGTAATGTACATTCATTTTCATTAAACTGTACAAAATAACCATTATTACAAAGTACAGATACAGAAATAATGTTTTAAACAGCAGAAGCAAAATATAAAACATTCTCTAATTTCAAAATATGCCCAGATGGTAACTGTAGTCTATATGAGCCTACATAAGTGGCAGCAACTGTTGCTTTATTCGTCATCCTCAAAGCGATCCCATCGCTAGATAGTACAGAGCTATTCTGCAATACCTGTAATGACACAAAAATGAGATGTAGTAGCTGAGTCAAGTACCCATGAATGAATATCTGAATTAACACTTAATTCATATTTAATCACAAAACTGCTATACATACCTGTCTTAGCCTTCTTATGACTATTAAGATATTAAAGATAGTTCCTGTTTCAATGTCCTTCTTCTCTGCAATGAAAACACTTTTCTTTAAACTATTTTATTTTGGACTGTTTAAGAGGTAAAGCCTTCTTGCCTTCTTTTTTCTTAGGTCCAACTTTTGAACCTTGAGATAAGTGTTGTGGCCTTTTATCAGTCTACTAGTAGTGATCATATAGACATCCTTATATCCTTTTTTCTTAGTATTTTGCTTGTAATACTTATACAGATCATTGAGTAACTCAAGAAGAATATACTCAATCCTGTTTAAATTAAAATTAGTAATAAAACCTTTAAAATTGAGTAGGAGTGATTGTAAAATCAAATTTATTTTTAAATATGGGGTATCTAAATGTCCCAAGCGTCTAATTGCCTGAGAATATTAATCATCTTGACAACATAATCATCGAATGGCATTGCCTCCCTAAGTCTCATACTAAATAGGGTAGCAAACATCTTATACTCAATGACACAAGAATTTTTTTCATACAACTCTTTTAAGAATCTGAGTATCTCATATGCAGATTGCATACTCTTATATTATTCCTATAACTCCTAATTTATAGATGCCAACATGTAGAGTCGTACTTTACGATAATTAGCATACTATTTATTAAAGGCTTTTTGCTCCTTCTTAGGTGCATCTACCTCCAATGACATAGGCATCTCTGTCTCCAAACTATAAGCCAAAATTTTAAATTCGAGCACAATTCTCAAATTTCTTGACCAGTTCTTCAAATTCGGTCCAATAAGTAAATTATTATCCAAAATTCGTTGAAACATATTTGTTGACGACATTTTGTATCACTAAAAGAAAACTAAAAAATACATGAAAAAGACAATTTATCAGTGTATTAAATTATAAATAAAGCATATATATTTAATAATTAAATATAATCATATATTGTGCTAATTAAATTAGCTCTTATTATTTAATTTAATTCTCATACTCCTTAACATAAGATTTAAAAGTTTTGTTAGATTTTAATAAAATTAGTGGATATCGAATTCTCATTTAAAATTAATCAATCTCATATGCCGGAAATCTTAGTCAATTAATTCAAATGAGTAAAGAATACTTTCTTTTCTGTATCTTATACAGAACTTAATATTTTCATTGTTCTAGTTTTAAACACCTCATATGATAGAATTTTTGGTGTCTTACACTAGTCATATTCAAACCATTGTACTTTTTTAATAATATTATTATCCCAACCTCACAAATTAGAATCTTTGTCAAGATTCGAATATCATTAAGAGCTAAATAACCCAATTTGATCACACAAATCCTATACCTCTTACATAATAAAAATCTTAGATGAGAAAATTTATGTAAAAAAATTATTAGTTATCCTAAAATAAGAGATAAATATATAAAAAATTTTAAGGGGTCATTTTTCTCTTTTAATTATCTACATCACATGTGATAATTATTTTTCTTTCATTGCAGCTGTTTTCATAAAATACTGTATTTATAACCAAACTTATTAATATCCCTTCTTGTTATACAAGAACCTTATACTTGAGTAATTTTACTCACTTATCATATAAGAAAGCGATTTTTAAAATCAAGCTAAAGTTACTGTTTACCTAAATAATAATACTATTCACGTACCTAAAAAATTTATTTATTATACAAATAATTTTATCTGATTTGCAGTTTAGATTACTCGTCAAATGAACAATTACTTTAATAATTAAAAGTTTAATTATCAGAAATAATTTCGATAATTTATTAAACTAATTCATCTAATTGTTCAAGTATTTGAATTTTTTTAAAGAGTATTAAATAATTTCAAAAATCATATTCGATATATAATATAAAAAATATGAAACAGAATAATTAAATTAGCCATTATTGTTAAAAAGGGCATTTTGATCTAATTGAACAAAATTACGAAAATGCCTCTAGTTGGGATCACCAACTATTGATATTTTTCTAAAATTTAAATTTTAAAAATTAGGACCAAAAAATATCCAAGAGTCAAATCGAAAAATACAAAAAAAAATTGGGTAGAAAATTATAAAATTAGGGTCTGCTTAGCAAATTAGCGGGGTGCACTTAGCACCTATGTGCGGGTGCTATGCGCGTGGCCCCTTGCGCGTTATCTAAACGGGCACAATGCAAGCCTTGGGCACCTCTCTCATGCTCAGTGCTCATGCCCCCTGCGTACAGTACGCTACCCGCTGCCCACATCAATGCGTTCAACATGCTGGCACGCGTCTGTGGGCTGGGCTCCACACGCCCTGTCTGCTAGCGCACCCACGGTGGGCCTGTCTTACACGCGCCCTACCGTGCCATACAGTCGTCTCTGCTCTGTCGTTTTTGGTCCAAAAATCACCAAAAACTTAGTTTTTTAACACGAACACAATCGAAAAATCCTAATGTATTTCTATTGCCTTAAAACAATAAAATAAATAAACAAACTATCAAATAAGATTAAAATTCAATTTTATAAAAATTGATTCAAATACAATTTCAATCTAATTTTTGCATATAATTAACACACAATCATACTCTGATACTACTAACATGAGTGTATAATCACATGCATATCTCAGAACGCAGCGAAAATAATAATTTTATTGGAGTATTTATATTTTTTATAAATTAATTATATTTAATTTATAATCACTAACATTTAATAATTTTCTAATAAAGTGCAGCAACAATAATGTAATCACAAACGCCTTTGATTTCTTTCTAATTGGCCAATATAAAAGAAAGAATGAAGAGCTTAAAGAGGGAGGTAAAAAATTAAACAAACGAATGCCTAAAGAAGCACAAAATGTTTTACTTCCTTTTATAGTTTTATAACAAACATTCTTGGACTCCTGAATTGCAAAATATCATTCACATTTTTATTTAAAAAGTATTATTTAGTCCTCTTAAATTTTAAAAATTATAAATTGACCCTAAATTTTATTTAAATATCTATATATTTATAAAATACTATGATTTACTTTAAATTACAATAAGATCAATTTTCAAGCTCTCATCTCGTTAAAAATTTAATCCTTAAACTATTTACGATTTTTGACCAAATAATATCTCCAAGAGTGTTAGCTCTCTTGCAGATATTATTTACTCTCTCTTATAGCAAGAATAATCTTAGGATTTATATTGTGACCTCTCAGGTTCACTATGATATTAGTCCTGAACTGAAATCAATCTCATTGATCTCATTTTGAACCATTCGAAAGCTCAACGACTATGGTTGACATCTAGCAATGTGCTATAGCCCCTAACTTATAATAAAAAAAAAATTCATAAAACTTTATTCTTAATTATAGATTTTATATGAATAATCTCCTTTCGTTCGTCTAATTCTAACCAAATCAGGGCTCACTAATATCAAAACTCTTAATTCAGTTTTATTCTAATAATCAGTCAGTACAAGCTGAACTTGTTATTATGAACTCTTCATATGACATTTGTGCTTTGGCGAAAAACTTTATTTTTAGTCTTTTATTAATATTCGATTAGGAACTTAACTTTCGATCGAGTCAACGATACTTCAAAATTCACTATATTAAGTCAACAAATTCCTTCTGACAGTCATTTGCTACTCGATATAGACAGCACATTACTAAATTGAATTCTATGTATAAGACGTGATTAGTCTTGTATTTATACACCATATAAACTGTATTCATCTCTATTGATTGATAACCATAACGTCCAAGGTCTGAGGAGTAGTTAACACACTCTTATTTTGGTCACATTCAAATAACAGTTTTCTAACTATCATTCCACACTAATATCCTAATGATATGACTATCATATGACTCGTACTAATATCATATCATGATATTTATCGAAGACATTCAGTGTGCCCACTATACAATATCAATGCTCAGTCGATATTACGTCTGTAGAGAACAATTTATATAATTCAATTATCTTGAACAATTCACATGTATATTCTATCATTAGTATAATTGTATAAAAGAAGCAATGTATACACATAAATTAAAATATTTTCTTTATTAATAAATATGTACAATACATATTCTATAGTAACTCAATATAATATGCCTAATACGGATAACACAAATGACTTTAGAACATACAATATTAACATTTGATTCTTTGAAGGTACCTCAATACTTTCTTTATAGGTTTTCAGTGATTAATGCCTAGATTACTCTGATATTTTTTTAATATTCCAACTGTAAATACAATGTCAAATCTTATACAAACCTGAGCATACATCAAGCTTTTGATAATATAAGCATATGGAATATTCTTCATCTATTTCTTTTCAAGATCATTCTTTAAACGCTGGTTTAAATTAAACATATCACCTTTTATAATAGAAGCTATGCTTGGTGAATAATTTTTCATCTAAAATCTCTATAAAATTTTATTTATATAGGTTTTTTGCGACATACTTAAAATTTCTTAAAGTTTGTCCCTATATATTTTGACTCTAATGATATAAGATACTTCATTCATATTCTTCATGTCAAAATTTTTAGAGAGAAATTATTTTACCTCATGTAGTATACCCTTATCATTAGTTACAAGTAAAATATCATATATATATAATTAAAAAATAAATTTTACTCCCATTAACCTTATGATATATATATATATATATATTAATCCATAATATTCTTAACAAATTCAAATAAAGAGATGACATCATAAAATTTTAAATACTACTGATGAAAGATTTGTTTTAATTTATAAATGGATTTCTTAAGTTGCATACCAAATACTCACCATTATTAGAGGAGAAACCTTTTGGTGGTTGTATATAAATTTCTTTCTCTAAATTGTCATTTAGAAATACTGTTTTCATATCTATTTGTTACAACATTAAGTCAAAATATACAACTAATATCATCATTATATTAAAAGAATCTTTTTTAGATGCAGGAGAAAAAGTCTCCTTCTAATTTATTTTTTCTCTTTGAGTGAATTCTTTAACAATGACTCTTATTTTATATCTTTTAATGTTAAATAATGAGTCTTTTTTTTTATTTTAAAGATCTATTTGCATCGAATAGCTTTTGCACCATTAGGCAACTAAAAAAGATCTCAAACTCCATTATGTGCCATAAAATTTATCTCATCTTTCATGACATTATACTATCGAATTGATCATTTACAATTCATAACTTATAAAAATGTTTCAGGATCATTTTTAGCTCTAATATTATAGTCTAATTCTTGTAGATACATTGTATAATTACTAGGAATTACTAATTTTTTTCATTCTAATAGATCTCCTTAATGTTGTTTTCCTATTTTCTTAAGGAATTTATTGTTCAGCAATCTGTTTAACAATCTCTAAAGTTTCTTCAATGATTTAATATACTGGACTATTATCCGCAATTTGTAAAACTATAATAATTGATTATTCAACATTTATTTAATTTTGAAGAGTGTTTTAAATGACAATTAATCTATCACTTGAAAAGTAAGGTTATGCATTAATGTGATCTTTGTCAAAACTAATATCTTGAAATTAATCACTTTTACTGATCAAGTTATTATCAAAAAATTTTACTTTTTTAATTCTATAATTTTAGTGCTATAAGATGAATAATAGAATTTATATCCTTTAAACCTATCAGCATTTCTAATAAAATACCCACTAATAGTCTTTAGGTCTAGTTTTTTTTCTTGAGAACTATAAATTCTTACTTCAGACAGACATTCCTAAATGTTTATATGTTGAAAATTTTATTTTCAACCTTTTTATAATTCAAATGGCATCTTTAAAATAGCTTTGGTCAGGATTCAGTTTAATATATATATTGTCATCTTAAGAGCTTCAGTTCACAAAAATTCAGGTAGTTTAGAGTTACTCTGCATACTTCTCACCATGTTCATTAAAGTTCGACTTTTTCCTTCTATCACATTAATTTGGTATGGAGAATCAGGCATACTATATTAGACAACTATCCTATACTTTTGAAGAAACTTTACAAATAGATATAATGCTTATCTATATTCAGTATATCTATCATAAAATTATCTACCTCTATTTGATCTCATGATCTTAATATGCTTACTGTATTATTTTTCTACTTTAACCTTAAAATTTTTAAAAACATCTAATGCTTATACTTATTATACAGTTAGAATACATGTATCATGAATAATCATATATAAAAGGAGATAAAGTATTTTAGACCATTTACATCTATATCTAGATAATAAATATCTATATAGATGATCTCTAATATATTAGAGCTCCTTCTAACACCTTTTTTAAACTTATTAGTCTGCTTTTTCTTAATACCGTTTACACAAGAATTAAAATTAATAAAATTTAAAATACTAAATGTTTTATTATTTGCTAATCTTTTAATTCTTTGTATGCAGATATATCCCAATCTTCGGTGCTATAATGTAAAGGAGTCTTTATTTATAATACATCATTTTAAACCAATATAAAGATGCATAGCATTATGAGTGGTATCATTTTATAAATTAATAGAGAAAAGACTATTAGATAATTCACCACTCTTAATAAGATCAGATTTATAAAGTAAAATAAAATTTGCTTCTAAAAATTAAAAGGAATATCCAAATGATACAAGTCTTGAAATTGAAATTAAATTCCTAAAAAAATAAGAAATATAAAATGTCTTTTTTAATTTTTAAATAAAATCACTACTCAAAATAAAAAAGCATATCCCAACATCTTCAACATGTGAATGTATCTTATTTTTCGAATAGATACACTGTTTACTTTTTACTGATTTTTTCAAGTTTCACATACCCTGTAAGGTATTTGAATATGAATTGTAGAACCAAAATCAAGCCACCATATGTTATAAATAATGTCAGCCATATTAAGTTCATAACAAACTAATGAGATTGATTTATCTTTATTCTCAAGCTATTTCTAAAATTTTATATAATCTTTCTTTATATATCCCTTTTTTTTATATAATAAGTACTTAGATTTCTTTTTAATTTTAGCATTTTGGTTTGATACTTTATCTTTTCCTTTTTTCTTAGTTGATTTTGATTATTCCCTTGCATTGCCATCATTATACTTTCATCCAATTCTATTACCAGCCTTCCTTATTTTTGAACACCAATAGTTATAAGTTTATTAATTGACTATTTATCCTTATTTGTATTATAAGATATTTTAAAGGATCTATATTACCGCTAAAGAGTGTTTAATATATAATGTACAAGAAAATTATTAGATATATTAACCTCAAAAGTCTCTAATTAAGCCACGATATCCTTTATTTACATAATAGGCTCACGTACATTTTTTACAGTAATGAGCCTTAAAAGATGAAAATTTTATAATTAGAATATGAGCAAGTACTTTATCTGAAGACATAAATTGCGCATTAATAGCCTTCAGTAATGTTCTGACATTATTATATTGTCAACTGAACCATGAATGCTATTTAAAATCTTAATTTTTATGAATATTAAACTGAATTAATTAGATCGCTCCCATCATTCATAAAATGCAATTTCACTAAAGGTACTTGATAAAGTAATCAATAATTCGTCTTTCTAAATAGTATAATCAATGTCCTACACCCTAAATGAAGAAAAATTCTTTCTTTCATACTGTATAATTATCTTCCTTTAATTTAAAAATATTACATTTAATATCATAAAAATTCATAGGCGGCATAATTGCATAAACACACATATGCTTATGACTTAAGTAAGGTTATTCAACCATATTATATTTTACTAATATACAATATGTTTAAAAATATGAATTTAGTGACATAAAACTTATTTGTAGGCTAAAGTTTTGATTCAATTAGATACATATAACTTTATAATAAAACTATCAAATTATATTCTTTTTCTTAAAATTTGTGGGTAAGTTAAAAAATATAATTTAAAATTTTATTCTAATTAATTATATACATATAATAAAAATTTTTGTGAAATAAGATTTATCATATTCAATATAATTAATTACAGTCAATACCATAATATAATGCTACAATACTTAATATATAATTTTAAAAAATTAAAGATGTTATGGCTATTTTTTAATTAATTAAAATTATATGAATCACTTGACATTAAATTTTATCAAATTTATTGTTAATATTATTCAGGTAAAAATATTAATTTGAATGTACTTGACAATAAAAATAATAAATTTATATAAATTGTATGAATTTTATGCAATTCATATATAACTCAATTTTGTATGTATAATAAAAAAAATTTATACGCACAAATGTCAAATTATACATGATAAGACAAAATATGCATAATCAATAAATTTTAATATAAATTCATTTTAATACTACATATAAAATAAATGAATTGCTTATGTAAATATTAAATTCATAATTAATTTATGGATTATTAAACAAAAAATATGCATAAATAATTTAATCTATATGCAAAATTTAAGGATAAGTTAAATATGAAATCTGAAAAATATTTACATTAGAAAACTAAATAACTAAGTGGTTAGGGATAAGATTAAGCAACTTAAGGGCAAGAATTCAAATTTTATTACCAACAAAATCCTCTCTTTTATTTTTAATAAATTAAAATGACATGTACGACATGTCATATGACTCACATAGGTCCTTCATCGTCTTGAACCTCCAAAACTAAATTTTTTAAAACTCATAAAAGTCAAATTAAAGTTTTTCAAAACTTTAATACCAAATATTAGAAATTAAAGTATGATCTAAAGATATTTATAAGCATTAAAATATTGAATGGATTATTGTGCAGAAGAAAATCAGCATACTTTCAACCATTGAGCTTTCTAAAATCAAAAATATTTTTTACGATACTTTCAAGTGACTGAATGAAAATTTAGTAGGCTTGGGGACCTTAAAACCTTCTAATAGATATACTTTTTTCATCAAAGAGTATGTTAAAAGTTTTAGAAACTTAGAAGATAGATGGAATTATGTGCTACTAAATATCAACAATTAGCTAACCTAAGTTGACTTTGAGTAACCCTAAATATAATAGGACAGTAATTACCTTTCAAATAATTTAGATAATTTAGCTTACATGTCATATAATTTTTAAAATGTTATAAGACTCATACGGATTTTTCGTCGTTTTTAACCTCTAAAACTAAATTTTTCAAAACTTACAAAACTCAAATTAAAATTTTTTAAAACTTAAAAAATTTAAGACAGAGGCATTTAATGCTCTAATATCAAATGTTAAAAACTAAAATATGATCTAAATATATTTATAATCATTAAAATATTGAATAGATCATTATGTGAAAGAAAATCAATATCCTTCAACCACTGAGCTTTTTAAATTTAAAGATATCTCTTTGAGATGTTTTTAAGCCTTTTTAATTTTCTGATAATGAAAGTAATTAAATAAAAATTTAATAGACTTAAGGATCTCAAAACTTTCTAATATATACACTCTTTT